>PVKH010029079.1:0-12722 GCA_004027955.1 Chaetophractus vellerosus | reverse complement strand
GCCCGTGGCAGCTTTTTGCCTTGCCCACGGTGGCTCTGCCCCGCCCACGGCGGCTTGCCTTTCTCAAGGCCGTCTGCCCGCTCGGAGAGGTCCCCGGGAACCGAACCCGGGGCCTCCCATGTGGTACCCCAGCGCCCTCTTTATCCACTGAGCTATCTAGCCAGGCCCCAGGACAATTAATTTTAACCTCATGAAAAATGTAGCTTTCATCACCTCCTTATGGGTTGGGTTTTTTGTTTTTTGTTTTTAATTTATCTCATCTCGTGATGCTCTGTCTACCAAGAAGCGGTATAGGTTAGTGTTGCCCATCAGATGGACACTTGGAGAGGAAATTGTGTGGGCCCCATAGCAGGGCAGGCAGGGTAAGCTGGACAGGCTGGGCAAGCTGAGAGCCTGAGCCTCTTGGCTTACAGACAGTCCAGACTGATCAAGTGACTCAAGTGAGTATTCCCTTAATGTGATCAAATGAGTCAGAAATTATAATGGACCATAGCTTCAGCTGTATTTTCTTTGGCATTGCCAGATTCCTGGGCCAAAAGGAAGCCAAAAGGAAAAATAAAAAAATAAAGGAGGTTTGGTAAATAAGATCAGTCTTTTTTACAGATATTAAGCAGAAAATTTATTTTGAGATGTGATATGGACCGCCCAAGGATTATTATTTTGTGGATCTTTACTATATTAAGTGATTAGGAGAAAATACAAATTATAAATCTGACTAAAATATCTATTTTGTCCTTTTGAGAGTATATTTAAAACTCCCAGATTTTAGCTAGTTTAAATTTGAATTAATGACCCTTTTGCCTTAAGGGTTTGATAGTATTTTGAGGGTACTTCCAAATCTTCCATTTCAACAGAATTTAAATTTTATCTGAAGTTTTTCATTAACTTATAATGAAATTTGGACTAATTTAATATAGGAGAGGCCTCAGGAAAAATTATTCTTTTGAATTTGTTTTTCATACAGAGTATACAGTACTATTTTTTTTTAACAAAAAGAGAGTTCCAAAATGGGAAAATAATATTATGAAGTGAACTGATAGCAGAAGTACATGGATCCCAGAGCTAGTTTGGCCTTTGCCAGTTGCGTTATATAGGGCAGGTTTCTTAACCCATCTACTTATAAGTTTTCTAAAGGATAAAGTAGGAATAATAATGGTACTTTGCCTTAGAGTTGTTGTAGAAATGAAATAGAGTAGTACATATAGAATGCTTAGCTAGTGCCTAGTACATAGCAAATTCTCAGTAAATGAGAGCTAATAGTAATAATAATAAATAATGTAAAATCCCAAAGGTAATTGAGGAGAACTTGACAAAGGTTTCTAGAGTTCTTTTAGGGGAGTAAAAATTTAAGATCAAACAGGAAAATTTTTCAAAAAGAAGAGTATAATATTTGGCTTTTCAGAATATTTATTATAAAGTAGTAGTAAATGGCAATGTTGCAATTATAAAAAAGATAATGATGCAACAAAATAGAAATTTCAGAATTGATTAAAATAAGGAAGATTTGAGGCTAATTGGTGTCAGAAAAAGACTGAAAATGGAAACCAACATTTCATTGTAGGAAAAAAGGTTTGTTTGAAAAATACGTAAAATTAAAATGAACAGTAAGTTAGGTTATGACTGCAATTATATGCTAATTCTTAGAGGCAACAAAGAAAGAATTGAGTGGGGTTTTCTGGTTTAGTTTTGTTTCGGTTTTGGTGTGATAAAATTTCATGACTTCAGCAACTGAAATAATTTAAACTTCTATTAGTAGGGGTGTACCTCCCATTATATATGTAAGAATTTAGAATGTGTTAGCCCTAACTCTGCATTCATGTGCTAATGTAGCATATCAAAGCAATGGGTAGAGCACCAGGTGAATTCATTAAAAAATGATGTTGGGAACTGGCTAACCATTTGGGGAAAAATAGACTTCCTAGCTTATACTGTTTGCCACAGTACATTTCAGACAGATTTAAATTTAAAAAAATGAACATAGAAGAAAAGAAAGATTCATACATACACATGGAAGCAGGATGGGCCCTTCTAAGCAAGTCAGCAAAGTCAGAAAACATAAAGGAAAACACTGAGCTTCAGATATATACTTTTAAAAAAAAATTACATATCACCCCCTTACTGCTTGTTCTTGCTGTGTTCATTTTTGCTTTCTTCTGTGTCTGCTTGTGTCCCCCTGCTGCGGCGACCCACCGAGTCAGCTCACTGCACGGCAGCCTGCCTGCTTGCGGGGGCTTGCCCCGCTCGCGGGGGCTTGCCCTGCCCCTGGCGGCTTGCCTTCTCAAGGCAGTCTGCCCACTTGAGGAGGCCCTGGGAACCGAAACCGGGGCCTCCTATGTGGTAAACCGGCGCCCTACCAACTGGGCTACAGCCGGCCCCCAGATATATACTTATCAAAATCTGGTCCAGAATGATAGAAACCGAGGATGGTGATTATCACTAGGTGTAAGAATGACATGTGGTGTCTGGGTCTCGTCCTTTTCTTTTTCTTCCATATATTGTGCATATTTTTCTACAAATAACATATATAACTTTTATGAAAAGGGACTGTGACAAGAAAGTATCAACAAGAAAACTGCTGTAATTCTGTCAGAAATAATGGTAAGGAAAGAACATGGGCCAATTTCATAAATCAGGAAAATTAATGACTTTTCCCCCCCAAAGGAAATGCTATGAAAGGGCAATGACCACATGTTTATGGGATGTGTTTGTGTTTCAATTCTGAAAATCTAACCCAAGTCCTTCACAGAACTCTGCATAACTGTGTACAGCTTGTTTATGGTTTCTGCCTCCGCGCCATGGCAGTATCTCCTCACTGATAGTAAACCAAATCATGGAAGTTATTGATCTTTGAGTAACTTTTTTTCACCTGGTCACAAATGGCTTCATAATTGCTAAATCTGGCGAACACTTTGCCTACAAACCACCTGTCCATGTTGCAGCATTTATAGAGACCATTCCCTTCTTAGAACATTCTCATTCCTTGGCCTCTCATTTCCCACTGGAACCTGTTCCTTTCCCCTGCAGACTTGTCTTTTCCAGTCTGCTTTGTGGCTTCTTGTTCCTTTTCCTGTCTCTTCACCTATTGGCATTCCATTTTCATGCTCTCCTCTGCAGCCTCATCCAACTACCACCTGAACTCCCTGTACTTCTGAGTTTGTACTTCTCTGCCTGGCTTCTCTTCCAGGCTTCAGCCTCCAGTATACAGCAGCCTTCTGGACATGTCTCCACCAATATCTCACAGGCTTGATCTCAGTGGATGATATTGCCCAGGGCCCTCAAAAACGCCTTTGACCATCTGCTTCCTTCACTCCCCATTTTCGGTCAATCACCACCACCTGATGGTGTCCCCTACCAAATGTATCTCTTTTCACTGTTCACACTATTACCTCACTTCACACCCTTATCTCTTATTCATGCTATCAGAACAACCTAAGAGTCTCCTTAAGTTTCTCCTCTATTTCCATTACTGCCAGTTGTCTTTAAAAGACAAACAACTCATGAATATTCATAGCAGTATTATAGCCAAAATCTTGAAACAAATAAAATGTCCATCCACTGATGAATGATAAATAAATGCGATACATACATACAATGGAATTATTATTTAGCAATTAAAAGGACTGTAATACTGATACCTTCTACAATATGGATGAACTTTGAAAACATTATGCTAAGTGAAAGAAGCCAGTCACAAAAGACCACATATTGTATAATTCCATTTATATGAACTGTCAAGAATAGGCAAATATACAAAGATTTGTAGGGCTGGGAATGGGGGTGGTGGGATGGGGAATAACAATTAATGGATATGGGGTTTCTTTTTGGGTTGACAAAATAGTGCATAGAATTGCATATACCTTTCACTCAGTTTTCCCCATTGGTGACATTTTATATAACTGTAGTACACTATCAAACCTAGGAAATTGACCTAGGTTTACCATATATTTTTGGAATGGATCAGAAGACCTTTTTATAAAGAAATAAGACTTAAAGTAGGTATAATATAAGATTTGGACTTTCTATAAAGGGTAGAGGCAGGTATTATAGAAAGAATTGGTTGTCTGTACAAGGAGATATGGATCTGTAAGTAAAATGGTTAAAGTTCGGCTTGGAAATTCAGTTGGGTAGATCAGTAAGCAGCAGTTAATGTAGGACCTGAAACAGCTAGATAAATGAGACTAAGCACAACACAAATGGAAGTGAGAGCTATTATAGGTTCTTAAGCTGAGAGAGACTTTAAAAAGCAGAGATGTAGAAATACTATTCTGATGGTGGTATGCAGGATGAAGGGAACTATGAAAAATAGGGAAAGATACACCTAAATCCATCTAAATTTGTAGTTGCCATTAATAGAAATGGTTACTTTGGTAAGGGGATTTTGTTTGTTATGGAGAATGTGCTTCATTTCATAGTGAGCTTGATACATCCAAAAAGAGATATGTGATAATAACAAGATCTGAGGAATTTTAGCATGAAGGAAAGTTTGAAGCTTGAAATGTAGATTTTAGTAACCTCAGGTGAAACTTTGCAAATGGATGACCCCTCTGAGGGAGTGAAGGTATAGGGAGCGGAGCATAGAATTTGGGATTTAGCTGCAGGGTTATGGAATAGGGACAAGAAGAATGCTCTATAGAGAGGAGTGGATTTCAAGAAATTCAGAGATGAGATGGAGGACAGCAGAAGGTCAAGGAAGAATCCATCTTAATAGGAAGGCAGATAGAAGGAAAAGGCCATTGTTAGGATTTCTCTTTTCTCTCCTTTTTTTTTCTCTTTAAAAAAGATATTTAGACATGTTTGTAAATAAGGCAAGATAAAAGTGCTAAAATCCATTGTTTGCATTAAATGGGAAGCTCTGGAGAGGCAGAAGGAATGATCTAGAATACAGTTGAGTTGAAGGGAGTTAGCATTTGAGAAGAAAAATGTGAGAACATAGATATAAACTGGGAATATGTGGAGATAAGAAAGTTAAGAAAAGAAAGGTTTAATGAAGTCCAGCACCATGGGCTTTAGAGAAGTAAAGAATGGTGAAGTGGTAAATTTGAAATTGGTTTGGAAGAGCCACTGTGGGAAGGACAAACTCAGCCATTTAGCAATTGTGCAGCTAGTTTTCCTTCTGGAGCCATCACCCTAAAATTAGTAACACACCTTCTTTTGAAAATCACGTTATATCACATGAGTAAAGAAAGCATCATACAAGGACGCTCATTCTTATCCATTGTAACAGGGAGTCCATAATGGGATGAATGGAAGGTTGGTGGTAGACTTAGTAGGGAAGAATATTTGAATCCAGGATTAGAGTTGGATTTGACAGGAGAAGCAATTAGAAGCAAATGTAGGGGAATGTACCATCAAAGAACTAGTAGAATAACATTCTCTTTGTGTGTACTTAGCAAATACTTGTTGATAGACAAGCTGGCTGGGAACTAATTACAATGTGATGACCAAAGACCAGCTTCTTGGAAATAGGGCTGTTAATACAGGAATAGAATACCAGGGGAGTTTGAGGAATTTCCTTCTCTGCAGATGTTTAAACTAATGTGGATACTCAACAGTCTAAAGATAATTTTGGAAAAACCCTGCCTGAAAGCAGGGGAATAAATTAAATAACTTTTAGAGGACATCACGATTCCTATTTCTCTATTCATGTCATATGGACAAATGTGTAAAATGTCCGTTTTTACTCTCACCCAGCTATAAATGTAAACCATCTTTTCTTTGGACTATTCTCATATGGAATATTACAAAGGAAACTCTAACTCTGTGTAATTTTCAGTATCCTTAAAAATTGCATATTTTTGCCAAAAGAAAGAGTATCTCAAGAACTCCGGAGTATCCTTCAGAAAGATACGTATCTCTGAGGTTTGTATCACATTAAAAATAGCTTTTTTTCATATTTTCTATTGGTATTTGGAACTGTTTTGTCTTCAAATATGAAGATGAAAGAATTGGTATTTATTCCAGCAGTTGCTGGTTATAAAAACAGTTTATGAAGAGATCTTGACTGATTCACCACAAACATGTAATAATTTTTTCCCCAGTTTTCTTCCCCTAAACTTTTGCCCCCAATTTCTGCTATCTTAGTAGAAAAGGATCTTCAATAGTAAGGTTTTACTATTTCACTTCAAACATGTAATAAAAATAATTCCTGTTTTTCCCCCTTCGACTTTTACTCCTAATAACTATTTCTCTGAGGAATTAAATCTTCAACAATAAGATGAATCATAAGTTTCTCTCCATGAATGTTTTTAAAGTTGTGTTTATTTTTTTCACTCTTTTTGAGATTTCATGGTCCCTGGATAAAATATTATGATTGCTTAAAAGGTTTCCCCATTCATCAATCAATTATTTATGTGAAATAATCATTAAGCCTTATTTAACATCACATTATTTTCATTTAAAATTAAAAATATATGCATACTGAGAATATCTACATTTAAATGGATCAGTCCCAGCAATGTAGCCCAAATTCATATGGCTTAGTCATTTTTCATTCTGGCTAAATGCAACTGGCCTAAAATAGGACTAAAACTCTATTGGCACTGCTCAGCCACAAGCAATGATGATGTTCTGTCTGTCTCCACTGTCATCTCAATGAAGCCAGAGCCATGTTGCCAACCTTTTAAAATATCTTTTCATACTAAACATCTTTTAAACCATTTTTAGTGTGTTTATTCAAATAGTTGGGATGGTCAGCCCCTTCTGATTTATGTGTACTGTGGATATTTTTAAACAATTAAAAAGTGAAATGAAAATCTATTCTTTTATTTTTAATGGTTCTCATAACATAGAGATACCCGATTTTAAAAAGTGAACACCTTCAGTCCTATTCCCTTGTATAGTATGCCTCAAATCTCTATTTTTTAAAATTTAGCTTTTAATTTAAAATTTTTATTTTTATTTAAATATAAATAGTTTGGTTATTTGAGCTTCTTTGTATTCTGTTCAAGTCTGCTTTCTGAGCCATAATCCAGTGTCATGTGGAAAATGTTACCAAAAAATAAAGTGAGGTCACTCTCAAGCTTTCAGAAGGCTTGATTTATGCTAATTTTGATAGGAAGGTTTTTACTTAGTACAGGTGTTTGCATGTTAGTTGCTCTAAGCTATTTTTGGCATTTGTTAAAAATAGTCTTGGAAGTGACTGCAGCCATAAAATAAGCAAATACATTGTACTGGTGAGTAGTGTGGTAAGGAGTACAAGGCTCCAGTTTATTGGCATGCTAGTTATGAGCAAATGTAGTGCAGATATTTAGGGTTCAGGTGTAGAAGTCCAGCAGCTGGATTTCAATGAAAAAAAGATAAAGTCAGATACAGCCTGCCTTGTAAATGGAGCGTTTAATCCATGTATGTGACTGTGTACTTGTGCGAAAAATTACCTGATGTTTTTATCTTTTTTTTAGATTAAAAAAATCTTTCTTTTCAAAATTAGATAAAACACCAGGCCATGATAATTTTTGAAACTTACCATATTAATTCATGGAAAATAGTTTAACAATAAATTGCATACTTTATACATTATTTCCACTGGAAAACACATTATATATCAAGCCAAGACTGAGACCCCAAGGTGAAATTTGAGTGCTTATTATATTCCAGGCACTCTTCTAGGTACTGTGGACACAGTGGTGAACCAGATAAATATAGCTCATGGAGCTTTCATTCTGGCAGGGGGCAATCAATAAATAGGGAAACAAATTTCAGAGAGTTAAATGTGCAATGCTGAAAAATAAATCAGGGTAAGGGGAAAGAGTAACAATTATAAACCATTTGTGCCTCTTTCTTGTTACTAAGGCCTCTTTTTCTTTTCCTTCATTTAGTCAAATGGGAATTTGATATATTTTATTATCTGAGACAAATTCCTTGTGCCACTAGTTAAAATAATGCTGTTTGGTGATATTGGATACCATACTATATCAGCTCTTCACGGCTTCTCACCCCCATCTCCCAGCACATCCATTTTACCTCTGTCTGCCCTTCCACCAACCCTACAACCATCGTCACTTCTAAGCCCTGAGCAAATCTTTGACTTTTCCTGCCCTTCCTCTTAAACTTGAAATTGTTGCTAAAATTAATCATAAAACTGACTTACTCCAACCACAATGGAATAAAGCTAGAAATCAGTAACAGAGGGAGAATTGTGAAATTCACAAATACATGAAAATTAAACAATATACACTTAAACAACCAATAGGTCAAGGAAGAAATCACTAGGGAAATTAAGAAATATGTAGAGGTGAATGAAAATGAAAACACAACATACCAAACATTATGGAATGTAGCAAAGGCAGTGCTCAGAGGGAAATTTATAGCTGTAAATGTGTGCATTAAAAAGGAAGAAAGATCTCAAATCAGTAATTTCACCTCACATCTGGAGGAACTAGAAAAAGAAAATCAAATTAAACCCAGAGGGAGCCAAAGGAAGGAAATAACAAAAATTAGAGCAGAGATAAATGAAATAAAGACTAGAAAAATAATACAATCAACAAAACCAAAAGTTGGTTCTTTGAAAAGATCAATAAAATTTCCAAACCTTGAGCTAGACTGCCAAGGAAATAAAGAGGCAACATGCAAATAACAAATATCAGAATTGTAAGAGGAAACATTACTACTGAACTTACAGAAATAAAAAGGATTATAAGAGGATACTATGAAAAATTATATGCCAACAAATTTGACAGCCTAGGTAATACAGACAAATTCCTAGACATGCAAATTACCTAAAGTGATTCAAGAAGAAAAAAGATCTCAACAGACCAATAACAAGTAGGATATCATATCAGTAATCAAAAACCTCCCAACAATGAAAACTCCAAGACCAGATTGTTTTACTAGTGAATTTTATCAAACATTCCAAAAATTAATACCAATCATTCTCAAACTCTTATTAAAAAATTGAAGAGGAGGGAACACCTGCTAACTCATTCTATGAGCTGAACCTCACCATAATTCTACAGCCAGATGAAAGATATCATGAGATTACAGACCAATATCTCTCATGTATTTAGATGCAAGAATCCTCAACAAAAGAGTACCAAACCAAGTCAAGCAGCACATTAAAAGATCATACACCATAATCAAGGAGGATTTATCTAAGGATGCAAAGATGGTCCAGTATAAGAAAATCAATCCATGCAATACACCACATTAATAGAATGCAGGGAAAAAAAACTCAATTCACAAAAAAGACATTTGACAAAATTCAGCACCCTTTCTTGATAAAAAACACTTAGAAAACTAGGAAGATAAGGGAAATTCCTTAACATGATAAGGGACATATATGAAAAACCTGTACCTGACACCATACTGAATGGCAAAAGACTGAAAGCTTTTCCTTTAAGATCAGGAACAATACAAGGATGCCCAATATCACCACTGCTATTCACATTGTACTGGAAGTTCTAGCAAGAGCAATTAGGCAAGAAAAAGAAAGAAAAGGCGTCCAGATTGGAAGGGAAGAAGTAAAACTTACCCTATTCACAGATGACATGATTTTATATAGAAAATCCTGAGGAATCTAAAGGAAAGCAACTCGAGCTAATAAATGAATTTAGCATTGTAACAGGGTACAAGTTCAACACCCAGAAAACAGTGGTATTTCTATATACCAGCAATGAACAATCCAAAAAGGAAATAAAAATTTTAATTTACAATAGCAAATAAATGAATAAAATATGTAAGGCTAAATTTAACCGAGAGTATGTAAAAAGCATTAACTTTTTTCCTTCTTATACCTTAGTGTCCAGTTTTAAAAATCAATTTTATTGAAACATGTTCTTAAACCATACAATTAAACTGTACAATCAATGGCATTTGATATGCTCACAGAGTTGTGTATTTATCACTTCAATCAATATTAGAGCATGTTCATTACTGAAAAAAAAGAAAAAAGAAAAAAACAAATGAACACAGAAAAAATCTTAACCTTTAGTAGTTACCTCTCAACCTCTCTATCCTTCCCCTGTCGTACATAAGTGCTAATCTGTTTCTGTCTCTGTAATTTATTTGTATTTACATTTTGCAGGGATGGAGTCAAACAATATGTGGTACTTTTTCTCTAATTTCTTTTACTTAGCATGCTTCCTTTTTTTTACTATTGATGTAAGATCATTAATATATTACTCTACACTACTGGCCATAGTTTGCTTTGGTTGTATTTTTGCCGAAATAGCGCACTGGTACATTACACTTGTAACATTAATGTACATTTGTTCTGTTTCAGAGAAAAACATTCTTATGTATGCACTATTACCCATATTCATTTTTCATAAGAAGGTTCGCTATGCTATACAGTCCCATGTTTCATTTTTTAACTTTCCTTCTAGTGATATACACATCCTTAGACTTTTCCTTTCAATCACTATCATACCCATTTGTTAGTGCTACTAATTACTAAGCCTGAGATGTGCTTTCACCATTACTATTCATTTTGAAACAAACTTGTTATCAATTCTGCACAGATGAAACATCAGCTTTCTATTCCCTAACCACATTCTATTCTCTGGTGACTTATATTCTAACTATTAACTCAATGAGTTTACTCATCATATTTAGTTCATAGCGCAAAATCATTCAATATTTGTCCTTTCATGTCTGGCATGCTTCACTCAACATAATGTCCTCCAGGATCATCCATGCTATCGTATGCTTCACGACTTCATTTCTTCTGACAACTGAATCATACTCCATTGTATGTGTATGCCACAGTTTGTTTATCCATTCTTCAGTTGATGGACACATGGGGTGTTTCCACCTTTTGGTAATTGTGACTAATGCTGCTATGAACAGTATGCAGATGTCTGTTCGTCACTGCTGTCAGTTCTTCTGGGCATATATGTAGTAGTGGTATTGCCGGGGATACATGGCAGATCTATGTTTACCTTCCTCAGGAACCACCAAACAGCTTTCCACAGTGGTTGTACCATTCTACAGTCTGACCGACAGTGAATAAGTATTCCTATCTCTCCACATCCTCTCCAATATTCATAGTTTTCTGTCTTTTTAATAGTGGCCATTCTAATAGGTGGGAAATGATATCTAATTGTAGCTTTGATTTGCACTTCCCTAATAATCAGTGATGTTGAACAATTTTTATGAGTTTTTTTCACCATTTATATTTCTTCTTTAGAAAAATGTCTTTTCAGGTCTTTTGCCCATTTTAAAATCGGATTATTTGTCTTTTTATTGATGAGTTCTAGGATCTCTTTATATATCAGGGATATTAGACCTTTGTCAGATGTGTGATTTCCAAATATTTTCTCCCATTGGGTAGGCTGCCTTTTTACCTTCTTCACAAAGTCCTTTGAGGTGCAAAAGTGTTTAATTTTGAGGAGGTCCCATTTATCTATTTTTTCTTTTGTTTCATATGCTTTGGATGTAAAGTATAAGAAACTATCACTTACCACAAGGTCTTTAAGATGTTTCCCTACATTTTCTTCTAGTGGTTTTATGGTCCTGGCTTTTATGTTTAGGTCTTTGATCCCTTTTGAGTTGTTTTTTTGATAGGAAATAAGATAGGGATCCTCTTCCATCTTTTTGGTTATTGATATCCAGTTATCCCAGGACCATTTGTTGAAGAGATTGTTCTGTCCCAGAAAAGTAGACTTGGTAGGCTTACCAAACCTCAGTTGACCATAGAGGTGTGGGTCTATTTCTAAATTCTCAATTCAATTCCATTGATCCATGTGTCTATCTTTATTCCAACACCATGCTGTTTGGACCACTGTTGTTTTATAATACACTTCAAATTCGGGAAGCATGAGTCCTCTGGCTTTTTTAGGATGTTTTTGGCTATTTGAGGCCCCTTCCCCTTCCAAATAAATTTGGTTATTGACTTTGCTATTTCTTTAAAGTAAGCTGTTGGAACTTTGATTGGGATTGTGTTGAATCTATAAATCAGTTTGAGTAGAATTGACATCTTCGTGATGTTTAGTTTTCTAATCCATGGACATGGAATGTCCTTCCATTTGTTTAGATCCTCTTTGATTCTTTTTAGCAATGTTTTATAGTTCTCTGAATATAGATACTATGCATTCCTGGTTCAATTAATTCCTAGATGTTCAAGTCTTTTGTTACTATTGTTTTTTTTTTTTTCTTGATTTTCTCCCAAGCTTGCTTATTACTACTATATAGAGACACTACTGATTTTGTGCGTTATATCCTGCCACTTTGCTGAACTCATTTATTAGCTCTCATAGCTTTGTTGTAGATATTTGAGACTTTTCTAAACATAGATCATGTCATCTGCGAATAGTGAGAGTTTTACTTCTTCCTTTCTTTACTTGGGTGCCTTTTATTTCTTTTTCTTGTCTAATTGCTCTAGCTTGAACTTCTAGCATCAGGTTGAATAACAGTGGTGACAGCAGGTATTCTTGTCTTGTTCCCAATCTTAGAGGGAAAGCTTTCACCCTCTCCCTATTGAGTAAGATATTGACTGTGGGATTTTCATATATGCCCTTTATCATGTTGAGGAACTTCCTTCTACTCCTGTCTTTTGAGGTGTTTTTATCAAGAAAGGATGCTGTATTTTGCCAAATGCCTTTTCTGCATCAATCGAGATGAACATGTGTTTTTTTTTCCCTTCAATTTGTTAAAGTGGTGAATTATGTTAATTGATTTTCATATGTTGAACCATTGCATGCCAGGAACAAAATCCACTTGATCATGGTGTATAATTCTTTTAATATGCTGTTGGTTTCAATTTGCAAGTATTTTGTTGAAAATTTTTG
>PVKH010029078.1:0-12721 GCA_004027955.1 Chaetophractus vellerosus | reverse complement strand
TGTGGCTTAAGTGCTTTTGACTGGTATGTTTATTTTCCTCACCAGTTTGTTTGTTCTTAAAGAAAATAGATCTTACTTTTAGTCTTCCAGGAAATTGGTTAATCAATAGATAAATTTTAATACCGTTTTAAAATTTTAATTTATTCTGAGTTTGAGAGTCATTTTAATTTTTTCCCCATGAACCTTCCTGCCATGGACAAGAGAGGTGAAAAGTTTTCTCAACCCTATCTTTTATGACTAATAGTCTAATATTACATATTACTTAATATTATATGACTATTATTTTTATTTTTAATTTAATTACTTTGTTTGACTAGGCAATACATTCACATAATTCAAGAACCAAAATGTTATAAAAGCATCATCTGGCAATCCCACTTCTAGGCATATACCTCAAAGAATTGAAAGCAAGGACTCAAATTGATATTTGCATACTGATGTTCCTAGTGGCATTATTTACAATTGCCAAATGGTGGAAGCAACCCAAGTGTCCATCAAATGATGAATGGATAAACAAAATGTGGTATATCCATACAATGGGATAATCAACTGTAAAAAGGAATGAAGTTCTGATACATGCGACAAGACATGTTGAACCTTGAAGACATCAAGTTGAGTGAAATAAGTCAGGCACAAAAGGACAAACATTCTATGATTCCACTGATATGAAATAATTAGAATAAGTAAATTCATAGAGTCAGAAATTAGAATACAGGTTACTGGGATGGGAGTGGGGAATGAGGAATTCACACTTAATTGGTACAGAATTTCTGTTTGGGGTGATTGAAAAGTTTTGGTAATAGGTGGTGGTGATGGTGGCACAATGTTGTGAATGTAATTTACACCACTGAATTGTATTCTTGGGAAGTACTTTGTGCACGAGAGTTCTGTAAACCTACAACTGCTCTAGTAAAACAATTTAAAAACGATATGAAAGCTGTGCCTTGGGTAGTTTTCTCTTTCCCCAGGTGTTTACCCTGTTCCCTGGTTCCCACATGTGTTACCACTTTCATTGGTTTCTTGTGGTTCTTTCTAGTGTGTCTTAACACAAATTAAGAAATACAAATACAAATATAGTCTTACATTTTATGGAGTACCACAGTCTATTTTCCCAGTTCTCTAGAGAAGGGTCCTTGAGCTATTTCTAATCTCTTGCTAGTGCAAAAAACACTGCAATTAATAATCCTATACAGGCTCCAGTTTAACAATTGCAGGCTTATCTATAGGATAAATCTCCGGAAGCATTGCCAGACCAAGAATAACATATTTGTACTTTGGATAGACATTGCCAAATTGACTTCCTTTGGGGTTATGACATTTTACACTCCCGTGAGTAAGGTATGTGTCTACTTGTGTGCCCATAGCCTCCCAACAATATATATATATATATTCACTCTATTACCAGTCTGAGAGGTGAGACAGATTTTCTCAGTGTAGCTTTAACTTGAATTTCTCTTACTATGATGGGAGTTGAGCCTCTTTCCATGTGATTAAGAGCCATTTATGTTTCTTTCATTTTTTTGAATTGCCCGTTTATATCCTTTGCCCTTTTTCCTATTTTAAACTTTTCTGTTGCTTGGGTTCTAGAATGCCCAGAGCATTCATTCATCAACTCTTTTTTTTTTTTTTTTTAAAGATTTATTTATTTTATTACATATCTCCCCTTCCCCCCGCTGCGGCGACGCGCCGAGAGTGGTCACTGCCCAGGCGCGGCTTTCCCCGCTTGTGGGCGGTCTCTGCGTCCGTTCACGGCCGGCTTTCAGTTCGCGGGTGGCTGGCTGCGCTCCATCCGTGGGCGACCTGCCCTGCCCGTGGCGGCTCTTGCCATGTCCGTGGCAGCTTCTTGCCCTGCCCACAGCGGCTCCGGCCCGCCCGTGGTGGCTTGCCATTCTCAAGGCGGTCTGCCCGCTAGGAGAGGTCCCCGGGAATCGAACCCGGGGCCTCCCATGTGGTATGCCGGCGCCCTATCCACTGGGCTATCGAGCCGGCCCCCATTCATCAACTCTTGACTGATCAACTACTGTGTACCAGGTACTCCACAAAGTCACTGAGACTAGACTGAGATGAATAGGACACTCACTTTGCCTTCCAGAAGCTCACACATTGAGATGGACAAGATACCTGAGTAGTCACTTTCTAAGTTGACAGGGAAGTGGAGAACAATCCAGACTGAAGAAATTGTGAGGCTCTTACTTCATTCGTTAGTGCTATTCTATGTCCCTCATTCCCATCCTCCTTCAATGCCAGCCACTTAGTGAGTGCTAAATACATGTTCCCTAAGTGCAGTAACTGAAGAAGAGTCTGACGTAAGAGCCCTGTTGAGGTGTGAGAAGGTGGGGCACAGTGACATAGGGCAAGGCTGTCCTCAGGGGTGGTGGCATCCTGCTCTTTCTCAATCCCTTCCCTCACTGGCAGAGAATTTGTTGAAACCTACTTTGACTCATGCTGGCTTTCAAGGAGCTGACGCATCAAACTTGGTTCCAGTGCTTTTCTCTTTCGTGCTCATCCCTTTACTTCCATTAAACCTCTTGTTTCACTTTCTTCGTCACCCATATTGCTCCCTCTTTTCTGGTTTGCATCCCTGTCCCATTCCCCAGGCCAATATGCTGGAGATAAGCTTGATATTACTTGAAAGTTATCTTGGGTACTCCCTTCCTAATTCTAGCTGCTCTTCTTCTACAACACACACAAAAGAGACACAACAAGCAGGGAGTGGATGTGGCTCAAGCGATTGGGCGCCTCCCTCCCACATGGGAGGTCCTGGGTTTGGTTCCCAATGCCTCCAAAAAGAAGGGGAGCAGACACAGAGAGCACACAATGAACAGACACAGAGAGCAGACAGTGAGCAAGGCAGTAAGGCGTGGGGAGAAATAAATAAATAAAATACTTTTTTTAAAAAAGGCAGATGCCCTACAATTGAATCTAGCTTGGCATTTTCCAAAGTACACTTACAGTCCCTGTGAAAATAGCTTTATAACACATGGTTAAGAACACTCACTTTGTTTCAGATCTGTGTTTTAAGTCCTGCCTCTTCCCCTTCGGATGTGACCTTGGAAAACCGACTTGGGCTCTCTAAGCTTCAGTTTCTGCACCTGTAAAAGGGAGAAGGCAGGCCCACCTACCCCATGGCACTTATTGGGTCCTTTATGTCAGGAGCTGGCAAGCAGGACATACTCAAAAACATAAACAAAACCCCCCCCCAAAAAAACAATAAACTTTATTATTATGCAGATAGGCTATTCTCTCTTTCCTCCTTCACTTGCACAGGGTCACAGGACTTTGACAGCAGAGACTGACATTGGACTTGAGAATCCCAACAGAACACCCAACATACGCAGGCCGACTGCTGTTAGCACATTAAGCCCCCCTGGACTAGAAGATGTCAAGCAGGCTCAAGATTATCCATAAGACAAGTTGAGCTTTCTGCAACCTGTATGTCTCCTCCCTGCCCCTGCTTTGACGGTTTGCCAAGCTTGGTAAATGTCAAGAAAACAAATTTGGGGGAATGGGGTGAGAGGTGTGAGCTTAAAACACCCGGGGGTGATGCTGTTTGCACACAGCTACTCTCTCCTTCCTCTGCTTTCTGTTTGTGCTGTAAACAGGCAAATTCCCCTTTGGTGGGCTAGAACTCTCCTGCCTCGGGTTTCTGCTGATTTCATGCTCTTTGATGCTGGTGCGCCTCAAAGTAGTGGCTGATAAAGACAAACCACCATTTGTTGTTGAAAAAAAAATGAAGAGAGAAAAAATAATCCAGCCTTTTATCTCAGTGACCCTCTAAAGAGCCAAAGGTCTTATTGTGGAGAGAGGCAACAAGTGGGGTTTTATCTTCCTGCCCCAGCCAGGCAGCCATGTGAATGTCAAAGCCCTCAGGGCCCCAAGAGGGGCCGGTCAATGTGTGTAAAGCCAAAATGAGGAACGCTGGGTGCTCCCAGGGAGTTGGGCTGCTTGTGACGAGGGCTGTGTGCAGTAGGAGGAGGAGCTTGCTGTTTTAACATGGAGGGGGAGGCTGAAAGGAGCCTGAAATGAAATTGAAACCACTCTGGGTGTGGGGACCAAGATGTTCTCTTGCCCTCAAAATGCTGACTATCGAAGGTAAAAATGCCTTAGTAATAATTATAAGGGTCACTACTTTTTTTTCTTTGCATGTATGATGTGCCAGGACCTGTGATAAGTACTTTACTTATATAGTTTTACTTAGTCCTGATCACAGTCTTATATTATAGGCATTGCTATCCCCCTTCCACAAATGAAGAAACTGAGGCCTAAAGAGGTTAAGTGACTTGCCTAAGGTCATGCAGAGGCAGGGTTTAAACCCAGATCCATCCGAAACAAAGGTCTGTTCCTACCACTCAGCTCTATGGCATCCTAAGATATTTTAAAACAAAGAGATAGGTGATAGATGATAGATAGATAGATAGATAGATAGATAGATAGATAGATAGATAGATAGATATACATAAACAAGAAAAATTAATCTTCTCACAGTGACCAGTAATAAACATAGAGGAAGCCCAGTTAGATACAAATTTTATCTTATGTATGACCCTAGACAAACAACCTTGGGTACAAGTTACTAAAACTCTACGAACCTCAGGTTTTCATTTGCAAAATGGGATTGCTCACAAGTACCTGATAGGGTGGTTGTAAAGATGAAATGAATAAAATATATGTATCATTTAGGATGCTTTTGGCTGTAAGTAATGGAAAACCCAGCCCAACTGACTAATAAGAAAATGTATTCTCCCACAGATCATGAAATCTTGAGAAAGGGTAATTCCAGGCTTGGTTAGTTCAGTGGCTCAACAATATTGTCAGGAACCTAGGAGCTTTCCTTCTTTTTACTCTGCCATGATAACTTGATAAGTTTGTCCTTAGTCAAGTTGGCTGCCCTCACAATCACAAGATGGCTGCCATAGTTGCAGATGTCATGTGTAGACTCAAAAAAAGGGTGTGCTTTTCCCTATGTATCTCTTTTTTATGAGCATGAAACATTTCCTGGAATCTCTTCTGTCCCTGCCTGCCAGCCATGCCTTCACATCTCTGGTCTTGTGATACAACTCTGTATAATCAATCACTGGCAAGGGGACTGGGACTGCTGTGGTGGCCTTCCCTACTTAGAGACATTGAGGGGAAAGGTTCAGCACTGGAGCTCTTTTACCACTAAAGAAGGGGGATAACTGCTGGGGAGCTATTTCAAAGTATCCTACAGAATGTCAAGTGTCCAGCACAAAGTTGGGCACACTTTGAGGGCTTCAGGAATGCCAGTTAATTCCCTTCCTATCCATTCACATGAATGAAAGGAGGCAGCCCATTTTCATTTGTTAAGTTTCCAATTATGGGTTGTTTGAAAAAGATACATCATGGGGAAGCGGATGTGGCTCAACCAGCTGGGTGCCTGCCTACCACATGGGAGGTACTGGGTTCGGGTCCTGGTGCCTCCTAAAGAAGATGAGCAGACACTGCACCTGCTGCAACAAACTAGCTGCTGCACCACCTCAATGAGCTAGATGCTGCCTCAACGAGCAGACAACTAAACGAGCAGATGCCACAAGCCAGCAGACGCCACAAACCAGCAGACGCCACAGCCCACGGGGAGCAGATGTGGCTCAGCCCATTGAGCACTCACTTTTCATGTGGGAGGTCCTGGGTTCGGTTCCCTGTGTCTCCTGGAGAAGATGAGCAAACAATGTGCAGACAGACGAGAGAACCATCTGGGGGGAGGCAGAGGGTAAATAAAAAAAACCCAAAACATCGTGATTGCCTTTTAGCAACTCAGTGAAAACAAGAGTCGTATTGGGGCAGTCCTGGAAGAGACCTCTTTAGAAGAGGAGAGGGATAACAGAAGATCCATTTATCCTTTTAAAAGATGATTTCAGAAAATTGATCTCAAATAGTTATAAAATTAACATGTGTTAAAGAATTTATTTCACTGATATTGTAAAATATGAGAGAACCAGACAGCTATAATTGAGTCAAAGGAAAAGTCAAAACAGCACAGATTTAGAAAGAGTAAAGGAATGTTGAGATATGCAAATGGATACAAAATTGTTTCCTTCACAGTGGGAGAGGATGTCAATTAAATCTCTACCAGACAGGACAGCAATTATATCTTTTTTTTTTTTTAAGATTTATTTATTTACTTTTATCCATTTTTACCCCCCCACCCCATTTTTGCTGTTTTTGTGTCCATTCACTGGGCAAGTCTCTGTGTCTGTTTCTGCCCTCTCTTCTCATCCTTCTCCTCCTGTCTTCACTGGGATTCAATCCTTGGAATCTCCGATGTGGGAGAGAGGTGTCCTACTGCCTGGGCCACCTTAGATCCTGGCTTTTTGGTGCATCGCGTCTTGCCTCTCCCTTGTATTAGTCTCCTGTTATGTCATCATCTTGCTGCGTGGATTGCTGGGCCTGGAGGGCTCACCCGCTCGTGGGGCCTGGCAGTGTACCCATGCATGGGACCTGGGGGGCTCATCTGCGCACGGGGCCTGGCGGCGCACCTGCTTGCGGGCCTGGAGGTCCACGTGCCTTCAATATGTTTCTTTTATTTTTACCGGGAGGTCCTGGGGATTGAGCCCAGCTCCCTCCATATGGGAGACGGATGCCCAACCATTTGAGCCACATCCGCCCCCTATATATCTATCTTTACTTGCAATTACAAGTCTTATAAAATAGCTCAAAGACAATTTTATAAGCAAGGCTAGAGTCTCATAACATGGAAGGGTCTGCTATAGATGATACATAGTTTTCCACTGTAACTCCCACTTTTTTCCTACAATTTTCCCCCTTTTGATAAAAAATAACCTCTAAAAAAGATTATTCCTGATCACAAAATAAGATTGATCTCATCATATTCACCTGATTATTTACATAGATGTAATGAGGGTTTTATTTGCCGTGTGGGCCTATTAGTTTGCTTTGTTGAAAGTTTTAATAAGGAATTTCAGATTGGACTTTTAAAAGCTTCTTAGGCTAGGGAGCCAAGAAAAGAATGCACCACCAAATTTGTGTGAATTAATTTCAGAAAATTCCTCTCTTTTGAGGTTCAAAACTATCCTAAGATTCCTGGGCCTGCCAAGAAGTGACCTCTTACTTACCTGAATAGCTGTGAACACTGTGAGCCAGGTACCAGGCTTGGTACCAGGGAAGTTTTCCCAAGGAGACTTTGTAAGCACTGGCTCCATCAAGTCAATCTTAGTTCCTTAGAAATGTCTGTCATATCCGATTAAATGAGCATCATCCTCAAATATAACCTTCCAGTTAAGGTCTTGGCTGAGTAAGCAATATTTCCATTTATGTCGTAGTAAAAAGGAGGGCAGATTTTTGTTGGATGTACGCAAATAACTATACTGCTATGAAAATAAGAATATGCAATAAGAGTTTCCAAATTCTAGAGGGTCAGGCAGGGAGAATAAGATTACATTTACAAATGCTTCATTTCAGTTTATAAAAAGAGAGTCTACAAAATGGTTATGAGTTATAGATAACTGAAGGCGAAAATAAAGAACTTCCTTATATATCCAGAAAACAAAACATTAAAACAGCAACAATATTCCTGCCCCCAATCACAGTCATTTTGTGTCAGTGCATTCATGGCTATGTAATTAATTCTTGCTCTATTGGATCTTGGCTTAGCAGCCTCATGAACCTCTCTGCTTCCCAACTAGAGTTCTGGAAATTCTGACTCAGTACACTGGATTGGGCTCCAAGTTGTTTAAGTGATGCCATCAGAAGCCTGTAACCAAAAGTCCAGGTGTTGTCCTTTTCCACAGGCCTGAGACAGTCCTTCTCTGTCCAAGAAGAAGAGGACTCTGGTCTGCAGCTGATTGTAGACCTTTCAAGGAAGCATCAGAGTAAATCAGAAAACCACCTGTAGATGGCAAAAGACTTGAAATGTTGTGGTTAACTTATCGCTGATAATTTTCAAAAGTGAAAGCTCTGATAAGAGTCCATTACAATAATAATGTAATTGATGAGGGAATTTGGTTGCTTCTGTGGTATGCCAAACAAGATGATAAAGTTTTTTTTTTAATAGATTTATTTTTATTTATTTATATATCCCCCCCTTGCTGCTTGTGCTTGCTGTGTTCATCTGCTTCGCGTTTTTCTGTGTCTGCTTTTCTCCCCCTGTTGCGCCATTCTGCTGAGTCAGCTCACCGTGTGGCGGCTTGCCTTCTCCAGGAGGCCCCGGGAACCGAACGGGGCCTCCCATGTGGTAAACCAATGGCCCAACCAATTGAGCCACAGCTGGTTCCCCTGATAAAGTTAATTGAAAAAAATTTTAAACGAAATAATTATAAACATAACAACCCTATTTGCAAAGACGACAGTGAACATTACACTAATTTCTAAAAATAGATGAACATAATCTTTACAGAGGAAAAAATCTTGAGATATAGCATATAATAATCTTAACAGACTATACTGTGAAAACACCAAGTAAGAATATCCCCAAAATAGATCAAGAATATCAAGTAAAGATATTCTGCGGCCTGGAGTGGGTCTTAAACATCTGTATATAGTAAAACTCCATAGGTAAGTGATGTGAATTCCCAACTAAAAACCACTGTCCTGGAAGATACGGGATTCAAATTAAAGAAGTAAAGCTTAAGACCAAGTTAACATTTGAAAAAATAACAAACTATGATTGATAACTCTATATTGTTGTTGTCTAATATCAGGCAAAGCAGTACCAGACTTCTGATAAAGAAATACAACATGGGCCATGAGAACACTGGCAAATCTCTAGGAGATTCTCATTAAGCATATAATTTCTGAAATATAATGATAACATTTTACCCATACCAATTTAACCTAAGAAAGCCTGAGTATCTCTTTTTGTTTCTTTTTTGTGTTACATACTCCGCCCCCCTGCCTTTTGCTGTTTTTGCTGTGTTCATTTTTGCGTTCTTCTGTGTCTGCTTTGTCTCCCCTCGTTGCGGCGACGCCCTGGGTCAGCTCACCGCACAGTCGGCTTGCCCCACTCATGGGCGGCTCTACTCTGCTCGTGGGCAACTTGCCCCACCCACGGCAGCTCCGCCCTGCCCACGGTGGCTTGCCCTCTCAAGGTGGTCTGCCCACTCGGAACCGGCACCCTATCCACTGGGCTACAGCCGGCCCCTCTGAGTATCTCTTCTGATTCGACCCCTCTTCCATGTGATTAAGGGTAGTAACATGTCAAATAAACCTGAATATTTCTAGCATTTCTCTTTTTACAAGGTTAAGAAACAAACTTTTGTGATTTTCAATGGTCCCTGTGGGAAATCTCAAAATAGTTTTTGGTGCAAACGATATCCTAAAAATTTTATTTTACATTTAAGATTCGATTTTGGGAAGGCAAAAACCAAAAGTTGTCAGAATATTTGCACACTTAATATAGAAATCGTATCTTAGTGCCTGAGAAACAATATTTAGCTGCTCTTTCAAAATGACAATATAATACTAAAAAAATCAATATAGAAGGTGACATGATTGTAAAGAACCTCAGTTCTTAGGTGGGAAACCTTTGTTTTCTTAAATAATTGAGAACATAACATAGTCAAATAAACCATAGCAGGTTATTCTAGAAGACCCAGAATATTTGCTGTCTTGGCAGAGTACTCAGAAGAAAAAATAACCCTTCAGATAGTAGATGAAGGCAATAAACAGTAACCAAGGAAACAAGCCCATCAAAATTGAACAAACTTTGACATATTTTACAGCTTTTTTAGACTCGTTATTTGCATTTCCTTTAATCTAAGGTGAATAAAATAATCATAACAATGAATCAGTTTAGTTAAATATAAAATTATATTTTTCATAACCTTAAACATTAAGTAGAAATAATGCTGGCTTATTTTATCAGTAACCTGTAAAAGTTTAGTAAGAACATACCCAAATAAAATAAAAATATAAGCTTATGTTATAGTTAATGCTGATGAATCAGAGAAGACATAGCTCCTTTTATTACACCAAAATGATTTAACTGGTCTTTTGTTTTAGTTAACAACTTTATGTCAAATTCACAAAAATCAAAGAACAGAAAAAGGCAGCTCAACAAGTTATAGAAACATTACTCCTAAAAATTTCTGTTTCAGGTACTTTTATCTCATCTAATTCCAACTGCTAACTCAGGTGTTCCTCTAGGGTTCAAAAAGATACACAGATGAACGCAGATTAGTTAAATGACACAGGCAAGTTCTCCTTATTAATGAAAAAAAAAGAGAGATAAAAAAATATGCTTAATCATATTCATATCTCACAAAACTAAACCCCATATTCTTTTTTTACCTTTAGAATTAATATAGTACCAACTTTGCTTTCACTATGGAAACATTACAATGTTGTTAACTATAGTCCATAAATTACATTAGTTATATTTTCCCCATATATTACCACATTCTTAATGCCCTGTAGTGGAAGAATATTCCTTCTTTTAATATTAGCGACAATCCTCATCTACTTCCAAAATCATTGTTATACGTTCCCAATATTATCCTCCCATTGTCCTCCAACTAACATTAATCATCCTAGACCACTTGTTTCAGCCACAAACCCATCCGTAAATGGACAGTGTTTGTTACAGACATTATAATGTGTTACCATCAAGTCCAACCATTTACCACATATTTACTTATGTGGAGGTAGAGGAAGGTTATAGCTTCATTCTAGATTTTCAGCCATAGTAAAAAATAAACATAGAATTACAAAACTCACCAGCCCATGTCAAAGAGCTATTTTCCTCCCAGTAAATTCTTATTTCTTTTGCATTCAAGATAGACAAACAAACAGAAAAGACCAACAAATTACATTCTCTGTCATCTCTCACCCAACAGAAATAAGATTTCTATAAGCTATTAATCCATTTGCAGAGCTCACCAAATGTTCCAACCATAAAACCAATTCCCAGTCAAAAAGTCTAACAAACCAGATTCTCTGTTGCCTTTTACCCTACAGAGAATAAATTTTTATAAACCATTAATCCACTTTTATAGATCATCAAATGGTGAGAATATAAATCTAAATTCCGGGGGCCGGCTCGATAGCCCAATGGATAGGGCACCGGCATACCACATGGGAGGCCCCGGGTTCGGTTCCCGGGGACCTCTCCTAGCGGGAAGACTGCCTTGAGAATGGCAAGCCGCCATGGGTGGGCCAGAGCCGCCGTGGGCAGGGCAAAAAGCTGCCATGGACAGGGCAAAAGCCGCCACGGGCAGGGCAGGTCGCCCACGAATGGAGCACAGCCAGCCACCCGCGAACTGAAAGCCGGCCGTGAATGGAAGCAGAAGCCGCCCACAAGCGGGGAAAGCCGCGCCTGCGCAGTGACCAAGTCTCGGCACGTCGCCGCAATGGGGGGGAAGGGGAGATATGTAATAAAATAAATAAATCTTTAAAAAAAATAAATCTAAATTCCAATGGGGGATAATTTGTCATAGACAAACCCAAAACAAATCAAAACTAAAACTAGTAGAGAGCAAAAATAAAATGAGGAAAGCAGAGATTCAGCAAAGTACTATTGCTGCTTGGATTCTTTGACCTCTGGGCATCAAGAGATATGCTTGGGCTTAAACCCCCATGTCACAGTTTGATATAGTTATGAATTCCAAAAATAGATATGGATTATGTTTCTAAACTGGTCTGTTCCTCTGGGTGTGATTAAATTATGATTAGGGCTTTGATTGGGCCACGTCAGTAGGACATTGAGCCCCTGCCCCTTGGTGGGTGGGGTCTCAAAGATAAAAGACATGGCAAAGGACAGAGTTGGAGTTTTGATGTTGAAGTTCTGATGCTGAGTTTTAATGCTAGAGCTCGGGGAAGTAAGCATGCAGAGGAGCTTGGTCATGAGGAAAGAGAGAAGGCCTGGAGAAGAGAAACAAGCCATTTGCCTAATAGCCTACAGCTGGCCTGTGGAGGTAACAGAGCAGCTGGGCCCAGAGAGAGGCAAGCCCTGGGAAGAGAGGAACCCAGGAAGCCTGAACCCTCGCAGATGTCAGCAGCCATCTTGCTCCAACACATGGCCATAAACTTTGGTGAGGGAAGTAACTTATGCTTTATGGCCTGGTAACTGTGGGCTTCTACCCCAAATAAATGCCCTTTATGAAAACCAACCGATTTCTGGTATTTTGCATCAGCACCCCTTTGACTGACTAATACACCCCATGAGGTGCTCTCCTTTGGAGATGAAGTTTACCTGGCTCCGGTAAGTGAATCTACTGGGTATCACGGTGGGATTTCCAAAACTGTTAAAAGAAAAATTTCAGAAAGTCCTTGACCCAAAGGGGGAAATATTAAATATAAATGAGTTTTTATGGCTAAGAGATTTCAAAGTGAGTCAGGAGGTTATTCCACAGGTTATACTTATGCATGTCTCAGCAGGATCTCATTGGCTGTCACAATAAACAGTGACTCAAACAGTGGGGCTCCTGAGGGCTCTAGAGACTTCAGTAAAAGTAACTAAAAGCCTCAAAAGACTGGTGAAAATAAAATATGACAGATAAAACCCAAAGGTCAAAGTGGGTGAAATAAGAACAGCCTTTACAGTAATAACTTTGAATGTTAATATTAATGGATTAAACTCCCAATCAAAAGACACAGACTGGTGGAATGGATAAGAAAATATGAGCCATCTGCAAGAGACTCTCCTTAGACCCAAGGATACCAAGGATATATCCAGAAACTAAGCAGGGCAGACAGCTCAGGAATTTGGCACCCTGTCAATGGGCCTTACTTTGGAATTTATGCTCCCCAG
>PVKH010029077.1:0-12722 GCA_004027955.1 Chaetophractus vellerosus | reverse complement strand
TCAGATCTTTCACCTCAAGCTGCAGCTATGGGTGGCCAAGCACTTGGTGGCATCCACTCATCTCTTCCCTGTCCTCTGGACCTCACTGGTTTCAGCTTATGGGCTGCTCTGACTGTGGCTTTTCTCTTCTGCAGGTTTATTGATTTCAACTTCTGGACACTTCTCTCTGTCTCTGTGGCTTTTTTTGCTGTGTCTGTGACTTTTTATTCCCCCATTTATAAAGGACTCCAGCAAGAGGATTAAGACACATACTGGGTCCTGCCCTACTGAAGTGATTTAATCCAAAGGAAGGTCCCTTAACTTAATCTAATCAAAAGATCCCATCTACAGTAGGTTTACATGCACAGAAATGGATTAGCTTTAAGAACAGGATTTTCTGGGGTCTACAAAAGACTCAAACCACCGCATTTCACTATTCTCTTGTATTTTCGATTTATCTTTAAAATGATTATACCTCATATTTCTTTTTCTTGTCCTATTTCATTGTCTTGGACCTTCAGTACAATGTTAAATAATAATGATGGTGGGCATCTCTATCTTGTTTCTAACTTTTGCCATTAAGGGTGTGGCTTGATGGGGCTAATGACTATCATTAGTATATTATTCTCCAAACTAGAGCTGATTTGCCATGAATTTTTTTTAATCAACTTAACTGAAGTATAATTTTTATAAAATAAAATGCACTCATCTTACATTTTGATGAGTTTTGCAATTTTATATACCAAAGTAAAGAATTACAAATTCAAGATATAGAGTTGTTCATTATTCTCAAAATTTCCTCATGCCCTTTTACAATCTTCACCACCACTACCAGCCCCAGAAAACCACAGGTCTATTTTCAGTTGATATTGTTTTGTCTTTTCTAGAATTCCATACAAATAGAATCATATAGAATGTATGAATAATATAGTATGTAGTCTTTTATTAATACCTTCTTTCACTTAGCGTGATGCATCTGAGATCCACCCACGTTATTGCATTTATCAGTGTTTCACCCTTTTTTATTGCTAAGTATTATTCTATTGTATATCTATATTAAACTTTGTTTATACATTCATGGTGATAGACTTTGAGTTGTTTCCAGTTTTTGGCTATCATAAATAAAGTTGTTACAAATGTTCTTATGTAAGTCTTTGTGAAGACACACTTTTTCCTCGTTAGTAAATGCCTATGACTAGAATTGCTATGGAAAATACTAAGTGTATATTTAACTATATAAGAAACTGCCAAAAAGTTCTCCAGAGGAGTTGTATGTTTTTATACTCCTATCAATAATATGCCAGAGTTTCATTTGCTCCACATTCTCATAAAAACTTGGTATTATCAGGTTTTTAATTTTAGCCAATTTAATGGGTATGTTAGGATATTTCATTTGATTTTTAACTTGCATTTCCCTGGTGTCTAACTATGTTGTTATATTATTATTGACCATTTTCATATCATCTTTTTTGGAGTTGTCTGTTCAAATCTTTTGCCCATTTTTCATTTGACATCTTCATATAGAGTTATGGTTATTTATATATTTGGAGAAATGTACTTTGTCAGACAAATGTATTGCTAATATGTTCTCCTAGTCTGTGGCTTACCTGTATTCATGGTATATTTTGAAGAGAATTTTATTTTTATGAAGTCCAGTTCATCAGTTTTGTCTTTTATGAATTGTATTTTTATGTTCTAAGAAATCTTCACTTGAACCAAAATTGTAAAGATTTTCTCCTGTGTTTTCTACTAGAAGTGTTATAGCTCCATTTTTGTTTATTTGCATGATACATTTTGAGTTATTTTTGGTTAATGGTATGAGGTAAGCATCAAATTTCATTTCTTAAGGTATAGAATCCCTGTTGTTATAGAACCATTGGTTGAAAACACTATATTTTCGCCATTGAATTACCTTGGCAACTTTATCAAAATTCAGTTGACCACATTCCAGTTCTGGGTATGGTGGAGTAAACACACTCCACTCTTTCTTGCTCATTAAATAAAACTATAAAATGTAGAAAGAATGTATGGATCAGCTATTTGAGGACTCTGAAAAGTAAATAGCACCAGGTGGAGAGGAGAAGCGTGCCAGAATTAAAGTACCACTAAACTGCCAAGGAGATTAGCATTTCCCCCTCTGGTTTTCCCAAGCCCAAACTTAATATAGATGAAAACCCAGAACTGAACACTATAGCACAGTCAGGGAGTTCCAAGAGACATCCTTTAGTTCTGGTTCAAGGAGCAGAAAAGGGAGCTCCTAATGTTCAGAGAGAGAGTGGAAAGCCTCCATTTTACTTCTTTTCTTTGTTGTCTTGCACCCTGTCCCCAAGCAATCCTGTGGTGGTGCAGCAGTTTCAACAGCAACAGGGGAGGCAACAGGAACCTACAAGCACCAAAATCCTGAGGGAGGGGAAACTGTTGGATTGAGCTGTGGTTTCAAGGGTGGGATGGAGTTGGAGGTGTTCCCTGTTGTGCGCGTCTCTCTCTCTCTCTCTCTCTCTCTCTCTCTCCCCTCCCATCATTTGGCCCCAAACATGGCACAGTCAATGAAGTAGATAGTTTCTGGCTGGAAGACAGAAAAGCTGAACCCCTAGGGAGCAAAAAGTAATGGAAAGATCAAAGAGAGGGAGAAGCTTGTGAAAAAGACTCTAAAAAAATGGTTTATGAACTCCTGGGCTCACCCCTGATTGGGCTCACCCCTGACCTGCACACACATGGCTTTTATCCTTATTAGCATGCTAAAGACTTTGATAACTGAGCAAATGGCTAGACATGAATCCAGATCCGAGACTGACCAGTGAGTGATGTACATGCGGGAAAGATCCAAATGACATGACAGTTCAGTGAAAAGTGAACTGAGATTGGAACTATATCCCCACAGAATGAGTTTGAATTTGTAGCCTGAACCCAAAAAGGTCAATTTCCTGGAAAATACCTACATTCTCCATAGGATTTAAACAAGATACATAGTTTCATAAAATAACGTGCAGTATGTACAGAGTACAATCCAAAAGCACTCAGAATATGAAGAACCATGAAAATCTCTCTGATGAAGTTTCTCAGCTTTCATTTGTCTGAAAAGCTTTAATTTTGCCTTTCTTAGAAATATTTTTCATTGGATATATAATTCTAATGTGGGTCTTTAAAGATGATCATTGCCTTCTGGCTTGTATTGATTATGACAAGAAGCCTGTTGTGCTCTTTTATTTGTTGTTCTTTACCTAATGTGTCTTTTTCCCCCTCTGATTACTTTTTAGATTTGTTTCTTTATCACTGATTTTTAGCAATGTGATTATGGACACGTCTTGTGCATGTATATGTGTATGTAAATGTCTGTGTGTGTTTATCCTGTTTGTGGTTCTAGTTTCTTGTAACTGTGGGCCTTGTGTGAGCTCTAGAAATTTTTCAGCTTACAAGTACCCAGTAATTATTCTTTCTCAGTATATTAATCTTTTGCTTCATAACAATATTACCAAAAAACTCAGCATTTTAAAACAATATACCCCCCCCAAAAAAAACAAAAAAGTTAAAAAAGAAAACACTAAAAACAATACACTTTTATTATCTCACAGTTGCTATAGATAGGAGTCTGAACACAGATTATTAGGTCTTCTGCAAGACTTCAATCAAGGTCCAGACAGGGCTGCAGTCTCATCTGAAGCTCAATTGGGAAAGAATTTGCTTCAAACTCACGTAGCTATTGGCAGCATTCATTTCCTTTCAGGGTCTCAGACCAAGGTTGAATTTTATTTAAATTTTAATAAGTGTGCTAAATCTATACATATCACCTTCACACAGTTCCTCAAAATATATTTTATAGTCACAAATCCAAGCAACTTGTAAAAGTGTTGCTACCATTGAAACAAATAAGGTTTTCCTTTATAGTTTATCATCATAAGCCTTTCAATTTCCTATGATCCTATGGAATTTTTCAATTTGAACCAGTTAAAAACTGTTTTAGTTTTAGCCCAATTGATTGGAATTTTCTTTAGTGTTCTATGTGAAGAAATATGCATTATATAACCAGAAAGCTTTATCTGTTATTGTTATTTTGTTTTAATTTGTAGGAGATGGCTTCTCTTATATTATCAGGAATACCTCCCATAGGAAATGATACTAGGCCTGTCTTTTGGAATCTTCGAAATTCTTTTCTTACTTCTTCAATCATCTTATCCACAATAGGTAGGTATTATGTTTTTTTTCCCACTTAGGATTCTATACATTTTATAAATGTTTTACATGAGGTACTGTCTATATACTGTCCATAACCTTTATAGCAACTATAAATACTATCTTCATTTTCTATTTAACTGTTCTTTATAATGCAATTTTCCAATGTCATTCTTACATCTCATCGCACCTAAACACCAACCATTTTTACTTACATATATTCCACATATCTTGTCTAGTTGGAGGAGGATATTTGGTCTTTGCCATGCTCACCCAGTTTTCTAACATAATGGTGAAAGTTGGAAAAAGGTAGAGCCAGCCAGGTTTTTTCAGAGCCCAGAAGAGAATTATGAAGTGAAAAACAGTGTCCTGTAGACTCAATCTGCCAGAATTTGTGTAAAAACTTTTACAATGTAAATATTATAATGTAAAAATAAAAAGAATTCACTGCTAATACTTACATGTCTCAAATTTAAAACAATGCAGTTCTAGTTCAAGATAGCAAATAAGAGCCCTAACATGGCATAATGGCTAAGATGATGGGTTCTAGTGGCAGACTAAGGGGCTTGAATTTCTGCTCCACACTTACAAGCTGTGTGATCATGGACAAGTTTCTTAAGATTTCTGTCTGCAACTTCCTCATCTTTAAAATGGGGCTAATAATAATACCTGTACCATAGTCTATGAGGAGAAGTATATGCAAATATATATATATATATAACATTGTCTTGAAATTATCTTTATCTGTGAGCTACTATTAAAAAATATGAGTGAAAGCTAATATCTGTTTTTTTACAAACTTATTTCTTTAAAAAGAGCTGTGAGCTTGTAACTCTATAACTTGTATAAATTAATTGAACTAAAAAATGATGACAGAGGACATGGTCTTGGAAATAATTTTCTCCTTGTAATACGCATCTATCTGCCAAGTGGGAATTTTCAAAAATACATAATTAGTACAGGATGATCCATTCATAAAATTATTCAACATGAAATGTGTTTTTGAAATTCTGCCTCAAATATAGTTGTAAATTTGCACAAGACTCACCCAGGTTTAGTGTTCTGTATGTTGAGAAATGAAGACTTCAGTTCATCCTTTCAAGAACAATCTATTTGTCTTTAAATATTCTCAATTGGACTTGTCTTAAGACATTTCAACTACAAATTTTAACTGACTGACTCATTTATGGTGAGCAGTTCTTGATAAACTATTTCATTGATTCTAAAATACAGTCTTTTAAACTTTTTAATATCTCTGAAATTAGGATGTCTTACAGGGAAGTGACTTAACATTGTCAAGCTTTAATTGTAAGCATTTTCCTTTTTGTAGTGACACTAAAATAAAGGTTTGTCTTATAATCAATGCTATTTTAGATTTAGTGAAATAAAGTAGTCAATTTAAGAGGCAGCACTCTTCCTAAACTACATTTACTAAGATAAAAGATGGAAACTGGCCATATTCTTGGATCCTCTGTGAAAAAAAGATAATTTTTCTTTTTTCCCATACTTGAGACTATGGTCTCTGAGCAAGGAAATATGAGGAGAAGAGCTGCCTCATCTCACCCATTTCTACATAGACGGTTTCAGATCTAGAAAAATGCCCCCCAAATAAGTCCAATTGGACTTAACTCTCTTTCCCCACCCCGTAAAATCTGCATCACCCACTCTTGGGGAAAAAAGAGCTCATGAGTGAGGTGAGGAAAGGAAATTCTTAGAATAAGGAATTCCCAAAAGGGGTTGATTGTAGTTACAGAACAGGAGGTAAATGTTATCATCTAGGACAATGTAAAAAAGAAACCAGAATGTGTAATGTAGAAGAGAGGAAGGGGGAAGAGAAAGAAAATAAAAGGGGAGAAAATATCCTCATCTTACAAAATCAGGAATCATGAAAATATAGAGAAAATTTAAACAGATGTTTAAGCTTATTATTTATAAAAGTATAAGCACAATTATGGAAGAATGAAAAGTAGTGATATAAATATGAAACATGGAGAGAAGGAGGAAGAAGGTGGTGTAAATTAGCTGAATTCCTATCTTTCATATCAAAAATGTTATCTAAATTTGATAAATCAACAAATGGATATAAAATCATATTATCTGGTGTTAGTGAAATATCCACTGAAAGAGCCCAAAGCAAATAGTTAGGAAGAGGTTACTTCTAGAAAACAATACTGGGTATGGGGAAGGTGGATAGAAGATGATTGTTTCTACACTTTTTTATTTGATTTGTTGACATATAGAGAGAAATATAGATTAGATAGATTAAAATGCAAATAAATAAACAAAATATTTAAGTAATTGGATAGAATGTTCCACAGATAAAATAACAAAATCAAATACACAAAATGGAAACAAATACCCAGAATTCACTGCAAACCTACTCATTCAAAATCTCAGTTTTTAGAATTAAACTTCTTGGGCTGTATTTAGGGACATGGATGATAAAGGTCAGATACAAAGAAATTATGTCTGTTTATTTGAGGAGGGTAAGAAGAGAGGTATGAATTTCAGGTCAGTTTGCCTAGAAGCAGAGCCTAAGAGAAGAATACTTACTCAGGCTATTTATTAGGTGAGTGCCCTCAGGAGAAGGGGAGTGAGGGAAACAAGACAGGACAGGAAAAAATTATAAGCAAGAATATGACCTCAGCTAGAGGCTTTCTTCAGTCGGATCTACATGGTAGCTCTGAAGAAGGAATTGCTCCACAAAATTTATCTGACCCAATAGATGGGGGCCGACCTGTTATTCCTCTGCATCAGTTAGCCTTTTGGTCATGGGCTCCTTCCAGGTTGGAGTGTGGGTGACTTCCAGATGAGGGAGCAGCATTGGGCCAAGAGCAGTTCTCCAGAGAAGGAATCAACTGCCTTAGCAGCCAATACTCAGTCCCTGGGGGAAGGGGGGAGTGCAAAAAGGTTAAGGGAACCTGGGTGGAGGCCCATGAGCATAAACTGCAGCATGCACTCTTAAAACTAGTTGATTCTCAAAGTTCTTCTTTTGTATAAATACAAGAGTAGAATGTGCTAAATGTAGAAAACTTGGGAAGCGTAGAAAAACAGAAATGTAAACAATGAACCATAATCTCACTGCTCAATAACTTAACATTTTGATGTAGAAAGTTCTTCATTTATAAAAATGGCATTATATAGTTTTAGACTACTTTGTCTAAAAAATACAATATGTCATGGTATCTTTCAATAGAAATACTTCACTATTAATTCTTAAAGATATCAAAGTACTTCATTGCCTGAATATACCACAATGTATATAGTTATTTCCATTTATCTTGAGTATTTATGCTGATTGCAATTTTTCAAAATTTGATATAATGATTTCATGAAAAACCTTTTTCATTTTTGCTCACCTTTCTTGATTGTTCTCTTAGGATAAGATGTGGCTGAGTCATTGTTTTTATGCTTGTTGTTTGTCTGTTTTTTAAAAAATGTGCTGTACATGCTGGAGCCCTATGTCAAATGTGCAAATTATACCAAGTTTCCATATTGAAGGACATTGCATTTAACCTTTTTCTCTCATCAGGTTATGGGTTAATTTCTCCCAGAACTGCTGATGGACAGATGTTCTGTGTTGTCTTTGCTGCAATTGGAATCCCACTAAGTATCATATTCTTTAAAGCTGTGGGTAAATCTATTTCTTTGCCATATGAAAAATTTGGAGACTACCTTGAACACAAGGGAATAAAAGAGGTAATTCCTTCTTCTTCTTTCCTCCCTCCCCCTTCTCTCCCTCTCCTACCACTTGCTCTTTCTCCTCTTCCTTCCCCCCATTTCTCTCTCTTTCTCACTCTTTGCATACACACATGCACACACACACATCTGGTAGAGAAGTTTTGTTTTTAAAAAAATATTACATAGAATCACATCCTTAGATTGACTAGGCACATAGCATTTTATAAATCCTTATTGAAATCATGTTGAATGAAATTTGTAAGAGTAACAGAGCAAATCATTCTGTGTTATAAAATGAAGGCGAACAACTCCAATGTTCAAGAGACCACCTACTGCCTCTCAGATAATTTACCTCTAATCATTTAACATGTCCTAAGAATGAGCAGTGGTGATTTGTTTGTGACCTAGAAGTGATTTCAGAATGCATTTAGTCAATTCCTGTATTCTATAGAAAATGAAAAAAAAATTACAAAGTTTTGGTAACTTGCCTAAGATCACCCATAAAATTAGTGGCAGTTCTGGCAGAGATACCTGGACCAAGGCTTTGTTCACATATCAAGGTGAATCGTATGTAGCCAAATGATAAATTAGCACAAGTTTTGCCCATTTTTCTTTAAAAATTAGAAATGCTGCTCTTCATTTAAATAATTGAGAATTATTTTGCCAAATCAAGTTGTAGACATTCTTCAAGAAGCTATTTTTATTTTCTATAAAGGAATGTGAAGCATGAGTCCCTTCAAAGTACCCATGGGGAACAGTTGGGTAATATGGGAATCCCATCAAGAGTAAATATAATCTAAGGCTTTACTATGGTGCTTGAGCACTTCAAAATATGTGATAGCAACTTTCTGTGTTAAGTTTCTTTGTGTTCTTCTTGGAGGTCTACAATTATCATAGAATCTATTTTGCTTTTCTAATTAAGTTTAGACCAGTGGGTCTTTACCATGGTTGTGCATTAGAATACCTGAGGAAGCTTTTTAAAATCTTGATGCCTAGGCTGCACTCCAGACCAATTAGATCAGAATCTTTGAAGGTGGGACCTTCATTTTTAAAGCATCCCCAAGTGATGCCAACATGCAACCAAAGTTGAGAACCATGGATCTAGAACAGTAATCCTCAAACTGGGTGCTTTTTCTTTCCAGGAAACATTCATCAAAGTCTGGAGATATTTCTGGTTGTCACATGGGGTGGGTAGAGGCCAGCGATACTCCTAAAAAGCCCCCTACAAGAAAGAATTATAGGGTCCAAAATGTCAGTAGTGTCAAAGTTGAGAAATCCTGATCTAGACCAGTGATTCTTGAAGTATGTTCCCCAAAATAGCAGCATCAGTGTCACCAGAGAATTTTAGAAATGCAAACTCTAAGCCCCCATCCCAGACTACTGAATCAGAAACACTTGCAATGGGGTCCATCAATGTGTTTTAACAGGTCCTGCAGGTGATTAAGATTCACTCTAGGGGCCGGCTCGATAACCCAGTAGATAGGGCACTGGCATACCACATGGGAGGCCCTGGGTTCGGTTCCCGGGGACCTCTCCTAGCGGGCAGACCGCCTTGAGAATGGCAAGCCGCCATGGGTGGGCCAGAGCCGCCATGGGCAGGGCAAAAAACTGCCACGGACAGGGCAAAAGCCGCCACAGGCAGGGCAAGTAGCCCGCGAATGGAGCGCAGCCAGCCACTCGCGAACTGAAAGCCGGCCGTGAATGGAAGCAGAAGCCACCCACAAGCGGGGAAAGCCACGCCTGCGCAGTGACCAGTCTCGGCGCGTCGCCGCAGCTGGGGGGAAGGGGAGATATGTAATAAAATAAATAAATCTTTTTAAAAAAAAAAGTTTCACTCTAAAGTTTGAGAAATAGTATAATTCATACTTAAGCAAAATTTAAAATTTTTAAACTTCTGCTCTTCAAAAGACCCTGTTAAAGAAGAGAAAAACTAACCACAGACTATATGAAAAAATTGTAAATTATGTATCATATAAAAGGACACATATTCAGAATATTTAAGACTCAAAACTCTATAAGAAGTGATTGTGGGGAAAAAAAGAAGTGATTGTGTGAAGATGGCAGAAGAGAAAATTCCAGGAAGCATCCCTCCACCAGAACAACTATTAAACAGGCAAGAACTGTCTGAAATCAACTATTTCAAAATTCCATAATCCAGTTGAACACTGTACAGCATCCAGGGAAGAACAGAAGGAAGAGGATGGTAAACTACAGTAAATACCAGTAAATTGCTCTCTCCATGTGGCAGTTACCAGTGCCCATTCCCCACTCTCGTGGCAGGCAACAGAGGGTTCCAGCCCCTGATGGCCATTGGCTGATTCACTTCCCCAAGATCAGAAGTGGGCCCTGGCTGCTGATCACAGCTTTTGATTAGCTGCTTCAGACTGCTGGAGGCTGGCTCTGAGGGCGGTCATTGTTCCAACTCATCTTGGACAAAGGAAGAGTCTAAAAGAGCTGTGGAGGACAACTGAAGGTCTGGGCAGGTCAAGAAAACACAGCTTTGGGGAGCCGTGGATGAAGCTCCTGGTGCCCTTCTTGGCCATTCCCTTATCCCCACTCCAGAGAAGTTTGGACAGGCTGGCACTCCCTTTGTAAACCCCTGGACTTGTTTTTGCTGGGAAAGACAGACTTGAGAAACTCCTTTTCAATGTGTCGCTCTCCCAGAATTTGTGCCCCCCTCCAATCCCCGCCCCCCCACCAGTGAAAGCAGCTTGAGACAACTAAAGCAGTGTAAGAAACGGTTAAGGTGGATGGCCTGAGGTGAAGGCTTACCTGCTTTAAGTCCAGCAGTGCAAAACCTGCAAGAAGGAAAGGGTCTGTCTCCTGGGAAGCAGAGGAGGCATACAAACTACTATAAACAAGAGAACTCCTTAAAAAAAAAAAAAAAAGACAACTCCTAAGGCCACTAGCAAATATAAGCATAAGGCAAGAGGCAGGTCCAGAAAAGACAGGGAGAACCTTGCACTTTGCATTCACCTGGGAAGACCTTCCAGATAGGAGGGCTGACATGCAAGAAAATCCCTCTCATGTCGCCAGCTGGTTACAAACTCAAGAAACAGACATCTCAGTAAATCCCGGAGTTAACATTTTAAAGTATTAAAGTGTACAGTGTGCAGCAAAAGATTACAAGACAAGACAAACAAAAAAACAAAAACGGGAAATGATGACATTACATACCAGCCAAAGACTTTATGAAAATGATCTTCAATATGCTGAAGGAGATTGAGGAAAATGTAGAGAAAGAACTAAAGAAACTCAGGAAAACAATGAGTGAACAAAATGAGAATCTCAATAGAAATAGAAATTTTTAAAAGGAACTAAACAGAACTATTGTTTATTGGAGTTGAAGACCACAAGAACAGAAAGGCAAAATTTCCAGGAAGGTTTCAACAGCAGAATGGAGCTAACAGAAAAAAGAAGCAGTGAACACATAGGCAAAACAATTGAAATGAAAGGCTGAGGAGCAGAAAGAAAAAAGATTTTTAAAAAGGGAAAATAGCCTAAGAAAACTCCGGGGCACCATAAAGCCTACCAATTGTAGTGGTTTGGAGCTGTATGTACCCTAGAAAATCACGTTTTTAAACTTAATCCATTCCTGTGTTGTGAACCCATTTTAAGTAGGACCTTTTGATAAGGTTAATTCAGTTAAGGTGTGATCCACCTTGATCAGGATGGGTCTTAATCTTATTACTGGAGTTCTTTATAAGCAGAATGCAATTCAGACAGAAAGAGAAAGCCAGAAGCTGAACATCAAAGAAAGGAGAGGTTAGAATAGGCCATCATGTGACAGAGAAACCAAGGACCTAGGATCACCATCAGCCAGCCCCAAAATGTCAGTCTTTGGGAAGAAAGCTTTGTCTTGATGATCCCTTGATCTGGAATTTCTTTAGCCTCAAAACCATGTGCAAATAAATTCCCATTCTTTGCATAGTATTTGCTTGAGCAGCCTAGGCAACTAAGGCAGATTTTGGTACCAGGAGATTAGGGTGCTGCTATTACAAATATCAAAAATGTTGAAATTGCTTTGGAATTCAGTAATGGGAAGAGGCTGGAAGAATTGTGAGGGCAAAAAATAAGAGAAAGTGGTGCATGTGTTTGTCTTTGAAAATACATAATTTGTCATGAGCAGAATGTTGGTAAAAATATTGAAGTTAAAGGTAGTTCCTGAGATGCCTTAGAAAGAAATGATAAATGTGATATTAGAAACTAGAGGAAAGGTGATCCTTGTTTTAAAGAGGCAGAGAACTTGGAGAAATGAATTCTGATGTCAGATGGAAGGCAGAACTTGAAAGTGATGAACTTAAATATTTAGCTGAGGAGATTTCCAATCTAGTGTGAAGATGCCACCTAGTTTCTCCTTGCAGCTTATAGTGAAATGCCCGAGGAAAGGAATAAGCTGATAATTGGATTCCTGAGCACAAATAAACAGGAAATTGATGATTTGGAAAATTCTGAGCCTATACAGATGATATGCTCTGAGACTAGGGCCAGAAACAGGGACCAATCTGAGCTTCCAGAATGTGAGTCCCCAGAGAATAGTGCTCCATGTGAGGTCATTTCAGGGGAAGTCAGGATGGGAGATGCAGTTATCCAGGAAGGATCTATGGAAATTCCTTTTGTTTGATAGTTTGGAAGACTGTGAACTCTATGCAAAGATGACAAGTTTTTTTGTGAAATGTATATGAACAGAACCATTGCCAGTCTTGACTTAAAGAAGGGTCAAATTGAAGGAAGAATTATTTAAAGGGCAGAATCATAGAACCCGAGGTCTGGACCAAAGAGATCTCCTCAAGCCAAGAGAGTGGACCCACCATATACATAGAAAGGACAGGTTTGCCACTGAGCTTGAAAGAGGAAGGTCATGCTTGGAGGGGATGGGCCTTCCCACCCAT
>PVKH010029076.1:0-12710 GCA_004027955.1 Chaetophractus vellerosus | reverse complement strand
TGAACTTAAGATGTCATACATTAATTAGGACCAAGCAACAGAAGCCTTCCGTTCTTTCTGCCTTCACAGCCCTGCAATGCTCATGGACTTGGACTTTAAATACTCAGAAGCTTTCACCTGCTAGCTCTTTGCCTGTCTAAATGGAAACCACTCTGTTTGAACTTTGCTCTCTAGAAAAAAAGAGGGAGCTTGACTCAGCTGCTCCAGTGATCAGTCTTTATAAATATCACTAAAGCTGCTTTTGTGGGGTTTTCAATCGTCTTTCACATCAAATGGAACCTGAGTAAATGAAAACTATGGAAACAAAGAATATTTGTCAATATCCTATACAGGGAGTTTGAGAATTACTTTAGAAAGCCCTAAACTCTGCAAAGCAATCTGTGTGCCTATTGACCTATCCAAGAAGTTACATATTAGGCTGCTTCTTGGTATGTTAGTATCCCCCCAGGCCCCAGGGCTGTAATCCTTCCCAAAAGTGTGAGTGATGGAGCAGGGACATTGCTGGTAACAGCCTGGTTGTTGATTGAGGCCTTATGCAATCTTATTCCTTTGTTCTTTAGAGGTTCCTCCTGCACAACATTGCCATGTTGATGTTACAACCTTCAATCTGGGCCATCGAATGCTAAATTTATCTCAGGAGGTGGTCAATTCTCTTTGGACAAGTTAATGGCTACTGAAAGACCCATCATATCTGCTTAAGATATTTTTCTTCACTATCCCTATAAAGTGAACCTGCTTCTGGCCTCCTAAAGCCCAAGACAAAGGGAGTTTAACTGCACTGGCAATTTTGAAAAATTAAATGAATAAGCTAGGCGCAAAAAATAACGAAATTTTGCCACTGTTTATTTACTCAAAAGGGGAAAAAAAAATCATTGGCTTTACCACCCTAGTTTTCCATCTAAGCATATTGATAGTTTCTTATTTTTACATGTACTCCATTATCAGTCTTTTAAGTGGGATAAAGCTCATATGTGAGGTGAAGTGGAAAATAAACTCTGAAAAGATGTACAGCCTTAAGAGATCTCTGGAGCCAGAGTGAGCAGTCCCATTCTTCTATTCTTTATAAATCGCTAAAGCAAGAATATTTGCAGATAGATATGAAATGCTTAATGTTACGCTATTAATAGGCATTAATATTGATTATCTGAAACCTAGGTTTTGTGGTGTTCTACTTCTTTACTTTCAATGTAGAAAATCACAAGAAAACATAACTTCCACCTTAATAATGACAAGGAGCTAGATAATCTATACTTTTCCATTTTCTTGAGTCTATTAGAGAACTCTGGCCAGAAGGCAACCAAATGAACTGAATTCCCAAAAGTAACAATCTCTTCTAAGGAGGGAAGGGACATAAAAATGACTTTATCTTTGATAGTACAAGGAAGGAAGAGGTGACAGTCATAAAAGTTGGTGAGGAGTAAACAGATAAAATTTTAATGAATTCTTACAGACTAATAAGGACAAGGATGACAGTTTAGGATAATTGGAGTTCAGCAGATTAGGGATCAGTAAACTTTTCTTAAAGGGCCAGAGAGTAAGTATTTTAAGATTTGTAAGCCATGTGGTCTGAGTTGAAACTATCAGCTCTGAGGTTGTAGCATGATAGTAGCCATGGATCATGCATAAATGAATGGGTGTGGTTGTACTCCAATAAATTTTATTTATAAAAATAAGCAACAGTCCTGTAGGCTGAAATGTACTGATCCCTGATCTAGTGCTTCTGAGTGTCTTAAATGGAATCCAGTCTGGTATAATCCTATTTTATTTAGCTGCCTGAAATGGACACAAAATGGCAGCTGAGTAGAAGCTGGTTTTAGCTATTGGCATGAAAATCAAGGAAACAGAGCCAAATCCCTGGTCTTTTAGAAGCCAATATTACCTTCTAATTTTCACTTACATTAAATTCATAAGCTCCCAGACAAACAGTCCAGACCATATCATTTAAGGCATTTAACAGTGAGTGTTCCATTGGGAAAGTAGAATCACTCTGAGTGCATGAAGGACTCTGGAATACTACAGCTAGTGTCTTAGCTTTCTGTGGTTGGCAAAACAAAGTACCACAAGCTGGTTGGCCTAAAACAACAGAAATTCAATTGTCTTACAATTCTGGAGTCCAGAAATCCAAATCAAGGTGCCGGCAGGGCTCTTGTATTCGTCAGCCAACAATATCAAAGTGCTACAGCCCTGCTCCCTCTGGAGTCTGTAAGATTCCGTTCAGGGCTTGCCAGCAATCCATGGCAATCTTTGGTTTGTGGCATAACTCAATCTCTGCCTCCATCACAAAGCTGGCTTCTCTCTCTGTCTTTGTCCAAATGTCCTCTCCTTGTAAGGTCACCATTCATACTGGATTAGTGCCCACCCTATTCTAGTTTGAACTTATCTTAACTAGTAGCATCTTCAAAGATCTTATTTCCAAATGGAATCACATTCACAAGACTTGGGATTAGGATATGAATATCTTTTGGGGTGACACAATTTATATCCATAACAGCTAGCATATACTGGCCCTTTTCTAAAGGGTCTTATGGTCATTTGCTTGGGTGACTGACTGTACATGGGGGAAAAGAGAATATTCAGACATTTCAAGGACCAGGAGACAGGGGGACTCTGTCGACACTGAGATCGAGAGAATCAAAGCTTCATTATGTCTCTCTATATAAGGGCATATAGGAGCCACAGAATAAATGGAGACTTGGCCAAAGTTTTCCATTCCGTGACAGGTATGTAAATCTAACTCATACATCCAGGATGTGGGGAAAAGACCACCAGATAATTCTGGAAAGCCAGGTACTTCCAGCCCCAGCCATTTGACAGTGGTACCACAAGAGGAAGCTGGAACAAAAGTCTAAGGAATCTGTCACTTCTTCATAGGTAGTATTTCTGTAGGTCTACAACCAAACATTTGGTGATTGCCATGGGGCACTATTGGTCAGCAAGGCCAGTAGTTGAGACCGAGATCTGGTGGACAGTGAGGACAAGCTGCAACTTGGTAGAACCCCATCTATTTATCACCATAGATAACCATGACAACCTCCAAAGAATAATAGCTGATGCTTCACTTCCACCTTCAAAATATTACATAATATTCTTCTTTGGCCATTGCAACCTGGAAAGGATATCCTGGTTAAGATACTTCCAGTTTAATCAGGTTAACACTGATTAAAAGGACACAATGTAATTTTTCCTGCAGTGTAGAGTCTTCCCAGCTGTATTAGTCATCCAAAGGGGTGCTGATGCAAAATACCAGAAATCTGTTGGCTTTTATAAAAGGTATTTATTTGGGGTAGAAACTTACAGTTACTAGGCCATAAAGTATATATTATTTCCCTCACTGGAGTCTGTTGCCACATGTTGAAGCAAGATGACTGCCGACATCTGTAAGGATTCAGGTTTCTTCTCCCTCTTAAGGCTCCATGGTCCCAGCTTCTTCCAATATCTGCTGTAGGCTGAGATAAGTCTTCTTTCTCTGCCGGGTCTCATTTCCCCCCAGGCTCAACTGCTCTATTTTCTCCACAAGGTCAGCTGTAGACTATGAGGCTCTCTAGGCTTTGCCTCTCTCCCCGGGCCTCAATTCTCTCCAAGCTCAGGTGCTCTGCTCCCACCACAAGGCCAGCTGTGAACTAGCAGGTGAATGGCTTGTCTTTCTTCCTGGGGCCTCTGCTGTGTCTAGGGAGCTGTCTCTATTCCTCTGTGTTCTTCTCCTGTGTGTTTAGTTCCCAGAGTTTCATCATCCAAAACTCCAACCTCATTTCTCTGCAGTGCAGTTTCTCTGTGAGTCCCTGCCCACCAAGGGGGCGGGGACTCAATGTCCTACTTATGTGGCCCAATCAAAGCCTTAGTCATTATTGAATCAAGTAAGAGTGAAACCTCTGAATCCCAGATAATCTAATATGCCCAGAAGAACAGATCGGTTTACAAACATAATCCAATATCTATTTTAGGAATTCATAAATAATGCCAAACTGCTACACCAGCCAATATGGCCTAGGAACTTTGGGTCAAATTTTCTAGAATTTCTTCTCAATAAAGGGACTCCTGGCCATACCATCAGCCTTTAGATTCCCTGTGGATTGAAGGTGTGAAGTTCTAGACACTTTAGCTGAAGGATACCCAAGCCTCTGAGCACCACAGGATGATTTTGTGGGTTCAGGTCCAGGAACACAATGGAAGGTGCAACCTTCTGAGCAGAAGTGTGAAGAAACTCAGCAAAAGGCAGCACCTGGATCTCACAAGACTAAAAGACGCAGGCTTTGGAGAGCTTCCATTCTGCTCCCAACAACTGGGGCTGGGGCAAGAGACATGGGCTGAGATAGTCTATCTGGATATTTCCACAGATTCTGGCTGAGAGTCCTTTTCTTGAATCCTTATAACATCCTGGGCTTGAACCAAAAGGGTTCCAAAGTATGCAGATGAGCTCTTTCAGTTCACTAAAAAGGTCATCTCCAAGGACGCAAAGCTAATCCCAGGAGCACAGAGTTCCATCTTTTCTACCTAAAAGACCCAGCATCATTCTTCTCCATTGTCCCTTGTAAAACAGCTCCTTCTGGGATAGTTCAGCTTTGTTGTTGGTGTGTGTTTGTTTGTTTTAATGACGCACATAATTTAAATGAAATATTTTAGCAAAAAAAAAATTTTTAACAAAACATCCTATCTCTTTAGGATAACCCCAGTGACCTGACTTTAACTTACTCTTCCAAGTGAGGCAGCTTACATTTTAATCAAGGTGATTGTCAGTCCTTTCCCGTATGATGACGTTTCTTTTGTTAAGGAGAAGAATCACAGAGGCAAATACAAACTCTGGCACCAGTCAAGGTAGGATCTGTTTTTTTCTTGAGACAGGAGACAAGTCCATCTGCTGAGTATGAGAAAGAAGATATTGAGGCAGAAGCAGAGGTGTAGCATTACTAAAATAGTAGGAACATGTGCCCACCTCAAGTGTGGGGGCAGGGGTGGCGATACTGCAAAACTGGAAACACACAATGGAGGAATAATGGGGCAAGGATTGAGGACATTGGTAAAACAATGACAGAACCAATGGACTACAGAGTCCAAACCTAGTAGGCGTAGAGCCTATTCAGTACCATTCTGTAATCTGTGCCCTTGACCTGATTGGATCTTCAGTACCAGGATCTGATTGGAAGATGCCATTTGAATCTGTTGTAGACCAAGTCCTACAATGTGTTGTAAGGAAATGTTATTGGTTAAGGTAACACATTCTGCTTAAACAAATCTTCTTGGAAATATACAATGATTCAAACACGTGCAAAAAAAACCCCAAAATTTATTTCCTGCTTACTTAGCAATTTTGAAGATTCCAAACTCTACTCCATGAACAGAAAACCCAGAGAAAGGTCACTGAACAAAATCTCCAGGATGTTTGAACTAAGCAGTTAGAGACAATGAAGGCCCCGTTCCTAACCAGGAGGTTAAAAAAATAAATAAAAAGGAATATAGATGTACAGTCTGGAGCAGTAGAATAAAGCGTTAGTGTAATACAGTCAGGCCTATTCATTTCCTTATTGTCTGTGGCTGCTTTAATGGAAAGTTGAGTAGTTGTGACAGAGACCTATAAATCATAAAATATTTCCATTGTGGCCCTTTAAAGAAAATTTTTGCCAATCTCTTGTCTGCAGCAGTAGATAGATGACTGATCAAGACTTTGTATTTTAGTGTTTAAACATTTCTGGGTTCTGAAATTTCAGGTATTAAATGGCGAGGGTTACATAGAGCATGGACCATTATGGGTTGCTCAAAGGAATTAATAGTTAATGAAAAACTGGATTGGAAAAAATAAAAGGGTCTACATGAAGCAAGATAGAACTATTTTAATAGCAACTTAGAGAGAAAAGAGAAGAGCTCTAGTTTCCTCCTGCTGAGGATTGGTTATTTAAATAATTGTACAGTAGCCATGCCTATATAAAATTTGAAGTTCAGTGTAAGATTTTATTTATATATAAGAAAGTTGTAGTATAGTTCATATTATTTGAAAAATTGTTAATGTGTATTTAGGACATATTCCATAAACCATTTAAAATTCATTCTGTGTATAGTTTCATTCATGCTCTGTTAATTATTTTCCTGTCTTTTAAAAAGTCCTGAGCAAATAATTCGTTAATAATTTTTAGAAGCCCTTGAAAGTGTTTGATTTTACAATCAAGATCATTCTGAACAAAGTGAATAGATAAATTAAGCAGAACTCCATATAGAATGGTGGGTAAACAAGGCCAATTATTTGAATAGACCACTCATTAAAACAGAAATACTGAAGAGCAAAAAATATGCAGTTCTGTTTTAATCTGAGAAGTGATTAAGACTAAACTTTATGGTGATGGTAGGTAATTTAAATTTTTAGACTCTTGGAGATAATAGCTAACATTCTAATTGCTTATCTGCAGTATATTTTTCCTAAACTATAATCCTCTGGGATTTCATGAGAATGGATGAAGAACTGATCAGTAGATTTTGTTTTATATTTTGTGTTGGTTTTGTGTTGTGTGTGTGTGTGTGTGTATGTGCATGTGTGCTTTTGTTTTGTTTGTTTTTTTTAGTTGAACCCCCTGTACCAGCTATCTACTGCTGGGTAACAAAACATCCCAAATCTTAATGACTTAGTATAACAGCCATGTTATTTTATCTTGTCATTTTGTGAGTTAGGCATTCAAGCAAGGCTCAGTTGGGTATTTCTTGTGCTCCACATGTGCTCAACCACAGCCTTTTGTTGATATTCCACTAGTAGCTGTCCTGTTTCTGGAAGGTTACAAGATGGCTTCCTTTGCATGGTGCAGAGAAGGCTGGAAAACTGAGTTCAGCTGAACCCCTCTCACTATCCACGTAGTCTCAGTGAGTCTCCACCTGCTATTCCCAAAAGGCTAATCAAAACTTTTAGGGAGGCTTGGAGCTCCAAGTGACCAAGCTAAATGCTTCCACATTCCAATTTGGGCACAGTTCAACTGGGTCCTCTGCTAGGCTCCCACAAGACTGTGGTCTCATCTAAGGCTTGAGGTCCTCTTCATAAGCTCACTAGTTTTTGGCTGAATTCAGTTGTTTATAGTTGTAGAACTGCAGCCCTAAGCTCTATGAAGCCACCAACAGTTCCTTGCCATGTGGCCGTTTCCATAACATGACAGGTTGCTTCTTTAGACGAACTGGAGAGTGTCTCTACTGCTTCTAATCTCTTTGGGGGAAGAAGTGGACCCTCTTTTAAAGGGCCTACCTGATTAAGTCAGGCCCACCCAGCATTATCTCCCTTTTGATCAATTCACATTCTGTAAATCAGAAACTTTAACTGCACCTGCAAAATCTGCTCACCTTTGCCATAAAACTTAACTAATCATGGGATTGAAATCTCATCATATTCACAAGTTCTGTTAATGTGGTGGCAATAATCTTTGGGGCCAGCTTAGAATTTTGCCTACCACAGTAGAGAAGAGTATGAAAAATTATACACTTATGGATTATAAATAGAAGAGCCCAGTGGTGAAGTTCAATATCTAGGCAAATTAAGTTTTTAAATTTTCTCTGACCTTTAACTGGATTATGGATTTAACTGGGTCATGTGTCATTGACAGTAACTTGGCAACTTCTATATGTGGTATTTTCTGACAAATCAGGTGTTGTAAAAGTTCATGGAAATAATATTGAACAGAAAGGAAGAGAGAACAAGGAAAACAGCATTGTTTAACCAGGATCTCAATCTGTAGTCTGGTATTTACTATCATTACTATAGAGCCATCTGAGTAGTTCATTTACTGTGGGGTTGCTTTAGATACCTAGCAAATAACTGTTCCCTAATTTTTTAATCTCATATGTCGGGGGTTCTATTACTGATTATCGCCATACTGAACAGCTGCCTTATTTTTTTCCCTGAATTTTCACCTTTTCAGCATTACACATTACTTTTGTCACCTTAATAATAAACTGCTATAGTACAATTAGTGCCATATTTTATTGTACAATTCCAGTATGCATGTACAGCAGTATAAAAATTGTTAAACTCTTCCCCCAGGGGAAACAACTTTATCAACTAGAGTACAGTGCTTATATGGAGTTCCTTTTGCTTTGATTCTTCAGATAACACATTTCCAAAGTTACTTAAGTCAGCATCATACTTCCCCGGCCCCTCAGTGAGGTTGATATGTAAATTGGTAATACAGTTAGATTCTTCAGTTATGTATGGCATTACATCTTGGATTCCCCAGACATCCTAAATGATTCTTTTTTTAGTTTGAATACATTGAGATTCACTCTTTGTCCTGTAAAGTTCTACAGGTTTTGACAAATGAATAATGTCATGTATCTACCACTACAGTATCATATGGAATAGTTTCACCATCACCCCCTTGAAATTTCCTATATTTCGCTTATTTAACATCTTCCTCCCACCCCTGAACTCTTGGCAAATACTAATCACTTAATTGTGGCTATAGTTTTGCCCTTGTCCAGAATGTCATATAATTGGAATCATATACTGTGTATTCTTTTTAGACTATGTTCTTTCAATTAGCAATATGCATTTAAGATTCATCCACATCTTTTTTGTGGCTTGATAGTTCATTTCTTTTTCTCACTGAATAATATTCCATTGTGTGCATATATCACAGTTTGTTCATCCACTCACCTATGGAAGAGGGTCTTGATTGCTTTTAGTTTTTGGCAATAATGAATAAAGCTGCCATAAACATTTGCATGTGGGATTTTGTGTAGACATGTTTTTGAATAAATTGGTTAAATGTGTAGGAGTGCAATTCCTAGAGCACACCATTCCATGTTCCTAGCAGCTACGAATGAGAGTTCCTGTGGCTCCACATTCTTGCTAGCAATTTGTATTGTCAGGCTTTTGCATTTTAGCAATTCTAATAGGTATATGGTGGTATCTCATTATTGTTGTTTTTCCATTTTTAAAAAGTTTATTAGAGAAGTAATAAATTTACAGAAAAGTCATGCAGGAAGTTCAGAGTTCCCATATACTACCCTATTATTAATAACTTGTAGTAGTGTGGTACATTTGTTATAATTCATAAAAGAACATTTTTATAATTGTCCCCATCATTTGCAATAGGGTTCGCTGTCTGTGTTGTACACTCCTATGATTTTTTAAAAATTTTATTCTAGTAACATATACAATCTAAAATTTCCCCTTTTAACCACATTCAAATATATAATTCAGTGCTGGTAATTATGGCCACAGTGTTGTACAACCATCACCACCACCCAATACCAAAACTTTACAATCAACCCACATAGAAACTCTATCATTTTTGTTTTAGTATTTAATTCCCTAATGACAAATGACGTTGTGCATTTTTTCATATGCTTATTTGCCAACTGTATTTTTTCTTTGGTAAGTATCTGCTTGGCTCTGTTGCCCATTTTTAATTTGGGCTGTTTGTGTTTTTATTGTTGCATTTTAAGCATTCTTTGTGTATTTTGGTACATGTCTTTTATCAGAGATGTGTTTTGAAAATATTTTCTCTCAGTCTGTAGCTTGTCCATTAAGTCTCAAAACAGTGCCTTTCACAAAACAGAAGTTTTAAGTTTAATAAAGTCCGCTTTTTAAATTTCAAGAGCCATGCTTTGGGTGTTATTGCTAAAAATTCATCAACAAAGTCAAGTAACCTGTTTTCTGCCAGAAGTTTTACAATTTTGTCAAATTCAATTTTTAATTGTTTATAAATGAGTTTTTTATGGCAAAGGGATTTCAAAGTGAGTTGGGAGGCCATTCCAGAGGCTACGCTTATGCATGTCTCAGGAGGGTCTCACTGACTGCCCCAGTAAACAGTACCCCCAGCAGGGGTGCTCCTGAGGGCTCTAGAGACGTCTGCACACTATAGACAGGGCAGAAAACCCCAGGAAATCAGCACCCCATTGGTGGTCCTTATTTTGGAATATGTGATAACATCTCCCCAATACATCAGCGTTAGATTCATTTATAATTTTCCTGCACATGGTTCTTCTGCCCCTTTTATTTGAACCTATAATTATCACTATACCCATTAAATATATGTCTCAGAGACTTAAATCTTCAGTAAGTTCATATACTGGTTGTGGCCTGAATCTCAGTAGGGTTGCATCCAACACCTACTCTCCAGTTCATTAGACTCAACCAAGACAACTAACAAAAGATTGATGATGGACAGTATTCATCCCAAAATAGAGAATATCTACAACTGCAAGCAAGAAAGTTCCCTGAGATCTCAATTAGAAGTAGGGTAGGCATTACCATCCCAAAATCCTCAAGATTGAGGAATGAACACACATAAGGGGGGAATGCAACTATGGACCAAAATAAACTTATTATTATTCTAGTAAAGGAAGAACTTATAGCATTGATATAACAAGAGGGGAGGGAGAGAGAAGAATAGGTATAACGTGGGACATTTTGGGGACATTGGAATTGTCCTGCATGATATTGCAATGAAGGATACAGGCCATTATATATTTTGTCAAAACCTATAAAATTGTGTGGCGCAAAGTATAAACTATAATGGAAACTACAGACCATGGTTAGGAGCAATGCTTCAATATGTGTTCATCAATTGTAACAGATGTACCACACTAATGAAAGATGTTGTAAATGGAAGAAAGTAGAGGAGGGAGAGGAGGTGGGGTATATGGGAGTCCCCTACATTTTCAACTTTTATGTAATCTAAAATTTCCTTAGAAATAAAGGAAAAAAATCAGCATCTAGCAGTACTTCAGTGTAAACACCCTCTGTGACAGAAACTTCAGTTTCTGCAGTTTGCTATAGACAAAATTTCATATTAGTAGATTTTGGAGCAATTGGACACTCCCAATGTAAGGTAATACTATGAAAAATAGATACCACATGCTTTGTGAAATTAACCAAATAAAGAAGCAAGCAAGAAAATCAGAAGCCCCTAGGAAGCACATAAACTGGTCCAAGAATCCCCAGAAATAGTAGGATCTCACATAGTTTCCCCTTGAAAGAGGAACGGACATGTGAGCAAGTTTCGTTTGTGTCTCAAAGGACAAGGTGACTCTGACATTTAAATTAGAACAGCAAGAAACTTGTCTTTCTTACAGCTATTGTTGCAAAAAAAAAAAAAAAGGATACCTTTCTTAAAGCATCTCGGAATCCTTTTCTTTCCTTTGCTGAATTAGAAACCATCATAAAGACACAGGATAGGTGAGCTAGGAGTGTAATAAGGTCCTGGAGGGCCAATAGTATATCTTATTATCATTGCAGGGCATAGAATAGACAATAAATAATTGTCTGTTAAATGACTGCTTCATGAAGCCATTGTTGTCATCAAAACAATTTAAGGACTCTGTTTCAAATATATATTAGCATGTTTCTTCTGGACAAATATGATGTTCAATAACAATGTATTATCCACAATACAATTGTTAGCTCATGATTGCCAGTGACCTTTAGCTACTTGAGAAATATCAAGTCATACATTTGGGGGGGGGTGGGGGAGGTACCAGGGGCTGAACCTGGGACCTCGTCATTATGAAGGAGGCACTCAATCACTGCACTGCACTGCTCCCCCATAATGTGTTTTAATGGTCTCTTTTTAAAAAATGATGTCTCTAATTCAAGAAGTAAGTTTTCCCTAATTCTACAGCATGAGTGCTCTCCATCAACATACACCTGGCTCAGTCCTTCTGCCCACGCATCCATTTACCTTTTAAGAACCTGTGCTGTAGCAAACACCAGACCCACTTATGGAAAAGGTAGATTCAGACAAACAGAAAACTGTTGGCATTAACAGATATTAACACAAATCCCAGTATTTCACTTCTAGAATGTGTTACCATATAAAGAAAAATACTGTATATTTCCAGAGCCTTTGCACAAGGCAATCCTACATAGATTATCTCATTTAATCCTTATAATATTTGAAACAGGAGAAGAAATGTCGTTGCTATTTTTAAAGATTAGGAAACGGAGACACAAAGAGGCTAATTGAGTTTGCCAAGGTCACGCTGTTGATAAATCAGGGAATATAAACCCTCACATAAACACTATCTCCCCCTGCTTCAAGCAAACAGAAAAATGTTAAGGACTTTGAAAAAGAAATGCTGATCACTAGGATATTTACCTTCAATGCCAGTAAATCATTTAACAGAGTTTCCAAATATTCTACTCAGAGGTTGCTGTGTACGTTCTTGGGGGGAAATCAATAATGATTTAAATTATAGCAAAACAATTTGTAGAATGCCACTTTAATAGGCAGGATGAAAAGCTCAAAATTTCTTGAGTAATAGAAAAATATTTAATATTCATAGACACAGTAAAATATGCCATGGAACAATAATTAATAGCATCATGACAATGTGTCATGTTTTATTAGGTGAAAACTATTTGGACTTGCTTTTAATACTCAGATTTATGTATATTGATGGGTGGAAGAATTCATAACGCCACTTTACTATTAAACTACCCAAGTTTCACTTCATATTTTAAACTAAACAATTAATTTTGTCCATGTGCACCCTATGTGACTAGACTGACATGAATTTGTCATTTATTCTAATTATGCATGCAAAGTAAGTTGCAGACAGCAGCGTGCTTGAGCTGCGGGCTCACTGTTTAATATTTATAAGGTTCCAGCAATGAGTAGGCGGCATGTACAATAAACTCCCCGTTTCTCCAGGCACGTACATTCAAGTGTTGTGACAGGCTTTGTAGACAAGATACCTGTTTCATACTTACCAGCAGGTTAGCTCTGTGAATCTGTGAACCG
>PVKH010029075.1:0-12730 GCA_004027955.1 Chaetophractus vellerosus | reverse complement strand
AACTGAGTTCTGAACCTGTATCTATGAGCATAAATCGAAGGGGGAATTTGTATGTATCGAATCTTCTCAAGAGCATCCTACAGAGACTGCTTTGGATCTGAATGGCCCATTGATCTGAGGTTTCCAGCCGTGCCTCTGGCCCAACACAGTCCAACCTCACCCTGTAGTGTGGCCTTCTCACCATCAGCGATAGGCCTCTGCCTGGACCCAAAGGAGAAGGAATGGGCCATGGCCATGCTTGGGCAGAGCTCTCAAAGGCCACAGCTCACCACTACAGATTCCCTATGAATCAGGAGAGTGCATATGTGGACTTGGGACTCTCGCCTAATAGTCTTCTGCTGCTTTGGCTGTTTTGTCACATACCCTGTATTCAGAATATTCTCAATAGGTTTTTTCACATCCCTTTCTGTCTCTGCCCAAAGATTACATAGTCTGATTTTTGTGGTATATCAAAAGAAACAATTGTTTATAAAAATAAGTGTGTGTGTGTGTACATGTATGTATGCATGTGTGTATAAATGCTTCTTACTTGCAATTGACTAGGTAAAACTGAGTCAAATTTAATTCTCTGAACTTTTGGCGTATACTAGATGTAATAAAAGCTAGGAAAACCTCAATTTTAAAAACTTAATTTAGGTTGTGAAAACTCTTGATCTAATGCTAGCTTCTATTAAAACAAAATGTAATCTCTTTTTATAGGTGAAAGCATCCTTTTATTACAGCCTGGAAAACATGAATTTCCATTTAGCTTTCAACTTCCATCTGAGTAAGTGACACTATAACTTTGGCTATTTTCTTTTCCTAAATGTCCATGCAGACACAAAGGCATCCGCTGTCTACTGATTCTCAAGCATGCAGGTTTATCCTGAGTAGCCCCTAAATTTACCCTGCTTATTTTTCTCAACCTAAAGCAACATTTTAAGGCCTATTTTCTTATGTTTGTTTGTTGTTTAATGGAAAAATAAACTTGACGTCAATATCTTGTTTGTTTCAGACCTTTGGTCACCTCATTCACTGGGAAATACGGAAGTATTCAGTACTGTGTGAGGGCAGTTTTGGAGCGACCCAAGGTACCTGATGAGAGCGTAAAGCGGGAGCTCCAGGTCATTAGTCATGTCGATGTCAACACACCAGCGTTACTAGTAAGTTCCTCCTTCCCACCTTTCCGGTCGTGCTGCCGACATTTAGCCAGTTCAGCGGCAGCCTGGGCTGCCACTTTCTGATGGTGCAAAAAATAGGAATCCTGTCACCCATAGGCATTCACTGCAAATACATGATGCTAGGCTGGGCAAATTACAAATTGTGCATGTTAATACTATTGATTATGTCCCTGCTGTTCCAGGGCTGCACTTGCCAAAAAGTTACCCAGGCTCGAAATGCATTAATAAGGCTTAATGATAATAATGCACACGGAGAGAGCAGTTACTCCTACCAGCACCGCTACATTCACGGGGCTGTGGTGTTCTAAGCTCTGCAGTAATCGCAGGCTGAGGAACAGTAATTATGGCTCAGCGCTAATCGTGCTCAGCCTGGCATTGAAGCCCAGGCCATTGTGCTGTGCGGCCTTCCATTTTGCATGTCATTTTCTAACAGTAAAGTAAGTGCATGCAGCTGCCACGGAGATCCTTTCACTTATCATTTCCTTATGACAGATTTGGCCACATTAAAGCATTGAACATCTAATAACCACCAGAAATACTGTAGACTGATAAGAAAGATCAGGCTATAAGTAACAACAGAATAAGCAAGATGGGTGCTAATGAGCTAGATTCTTTTATCTAAACCCATATTATCAGAATAATATAAAATTATACCTTGCGCTCTCATGATAGCTACTAGGACCTAATGGTTCATCATTTCAATATGAATGAATGGTTTTCTTCATAGAAAATTCTGTGATCATTTAAACTTTCCATCAGGATACTGATGTGACAAAGATATAGTTTTAGTCCGGAGGTTTCTTTTTCTACAAAATGTTTTTAAAGATGAGGAAAAAGCCAAGAGTTAACTCTATTTTTACATTAAAAAGAAACAGGATTACTTTCATGTTCACCTTTAAATTGTGAAAACATAACAAATATGCCATGCTCTGTGACCTGGTTAGATGGTCTCTTGTGGCCAAGATCATAGAACAGTCAGCTCCCAGCCGACCTGGATTATAGCTGTGATTTAAACACCTGCTTAAAACCCATTTTTGAAAATTGATAATGCTAACTGCCTTGTATTTTTTAAAGACTGCCTAGAATGGGGAGGTTAACTATTTCTAAACTCTTGATGACCATTGTGGCAAAAGACTTACAGGAGTTTTATTTTTGCCAAAAAGAGATACTGTTATCCTTTAATGTTCTTTCTATAAATAAAGGAGAAAAATTTGCAGGGGACTTGGAGTTTTTCAATGTGCTTTTGGCATGTGCAATGAGCTTTATAAATTTCATGTCCATTTTCTTGGTACTAAAGAATAGAACATGGGGTGGCGTGTTCAGTAACCTTTTTGGATCCATTATGCTGTGCGTGTTATCACACGACTGTTAGACAAAACCCAAAGTCCTTTCCAAGTTAAGGACAATTGAAATGCCTACGTAAAGATCTATTTTGAAGAAAGAAAAATAAGGCTGTTTGCTTATTCCACACAATAATACCAAAACAAAACATTCTGATTTTAAAATTTTTATACCATTTCTCTTTGCACCTGATGAAAACATAATGCTTTTAAAGAAAACAAAAAAGCAGTTCTGTCCTGTTAATACGCATTTGTACAGCTTTTGATGGCTTTTTTAAGGGATGTTATATCATTTCCCAGAAATATAATGACAACAGGATAAAATAGGATGGTGTCATTATGCTAGTTTGAATCTGAAATTTCACCTTATTTTTTCTTAAAAGAGAATGAGTTTTAATGTTTTATATTTAGTAAGTATCTTACCTAATCACATGGGGGTAAGAAAGGGTTTGCTTTTTGGTAGATTGCTTTACAACTGTTCTATAAAGAATGACATAATTTTAAGTTCCATGAGTTCTCTAGTAATTAAGGTCATTTTATTATTTGAAATTTTCAAGACCCCCGTATTGAAAACTCAAGAGAAAATGGTTGGCTGTTGGGTTTTCACTTCTGGTCCTGTCTCGCTGAGTGCCAAGATTGAAAGAAAGGGATACTGTAATGGTAAGCAAGTGTCTGAAAGTCTAAATGGAAGAATCAATAAATTTATTAGTTAATTTTTCAGTGATTTTAAGTAGTGTCTCTTGTAATTTATGAAGTATATAGTATTTTAAAGCATGAATAATAATAAACTCTTCTGTCTATAATGTAAATAATTGGTACTCGAATGTTTTTAAGTGGATAAAATAGATTCCAATAAAACTCCTGGTATTTCTGACACAATCCTGTTATATCAGTGACCGAGAGTAAAACTCGAAAAGTAGGAAAATGCCAGCATTTTATTAATGATGCAAAAGAATGTCCAGGAGAGTATTGTTTGAAAGAGAACTATTGCAGTAAGAAAACCCTGTCAGGCATTCTAATTCCAGCCCAGTTTGAGATACAGAAGTCTATGGGACTAGAGAAATAGGACATTTAAGAGTCATAACAGACTGATGTTAGAACTAATTTGAAAAGGGCCTGGTTCCATGCAGTGGCTTTGGTCTCTGCTCCAGGGTCTGGCCTGAATGAATACAGTGTGGTGTGGACATGTATTGCTGACTCTACCCAGCGTGTTTTGATTGTGCCATAACATTATCAATTCCTTAAAGGCAGAGGCTTCTTCTCTTGGGCAGATTTTGACTTGATAGGTGCTAATGAGTTTGTTAGTGATCTTTTATACTTAACTTAGTACTGAATCATTCACTTGTATGTCTGATCTTAAATCCATAGATACTGTCATTTACATACCTTTGGAGTGAATAATGCAATAGTTAGAGAATTATTTCTACACTACACATTTTTTATGACCTGCAGTGAATTTTTATTTCTTTGACTCAGATTTACAATATAAATTTTCCATTAGAGCTTCTTGATTGTTAAAGTAATGTTGGGAACACTTGCGTTTTAATCGATAATGGCCATATTCCTCTGTGGTGAGGAATTTTTGAAAGGCGTCTGAATCTACCATGGCTCTATTTTCATTTTAGGAGAAGCTATTCCGATCTATGCAGAAATAGAGAATTGTTCCTCTCGTCTGATTGTTCCCAAGGCTGCCATTTTTCAAACCCAGACGTATTTGGCTAGTGGAAAAACAAAGACCGTCCGTCACATGGTTGCCAATGTCCGGGGAAACCACATCGCTTCTGGGAGCACAGACACATGGAATGGGAAGACGCTGAAGATTCCGCCCGTCACTCCATCCATCCTGGATTGCTGCATCATCAGGGTGGACTATTCCTTAGCTGTAAGCAGATCTCTTCCTGAATTTGAAATAGGTCGGATCGAGCAACAACTTGTGCGTTGTTACAGTGAATATGTTTAGTAAATACCAGGAAAGTGTCATTTCATATCAGCATTACACCAAATTGTGGAATATATTGAAGGCTGACCCCCTCCCCCCCCCACCATATATTGTCCCCTTAAAGGGACTTAATTAAATAGCATAAAAATATTGAGGGTGCCCTAAGGGGCTCTTGTTATGTTAAAGACACATATTTAATTTTCTGTAATTATTATTGTAATATAAGTATGTTAAAGCCGCAGTTTCCCTGACTGCACTTTGTATGCTGTGCGGTTTTTTGGTCTGCACCATTTACAGTTGTATTTGGGGCAGGGGTAGGTGGATGGGTGGGAGGGCAGGTGACAAAGGAGTTCATTATTGTGAAAAAAAATTAGGGGGCAATCCGCTATGAGGTTGAACTTATATTTTTGCCTTTCTTGTTGTTTTGGGGGCATATTAGGTGTATATTCACATTCCTGGTGCTAAAAAATTGATGCTGGAGCTGCCGTTAGTGATTGGCACAATTCCATATAATGGTTTTGGTAGCAGAAACTCCAGCATTGCCAGCCAGTTCAGTATGGATATGAGCTGGTTGACACTGACCCTGCCAGAACATCCTGAAGGTAAAATATTTTGAAATTACTTCATAATGACATTTTACACATTGAAGAACAGGATGTGGAAAATAATAGTGCTCAAATGTTAACTACTACTACAGATATTCTTATTCTTAAAAATCATAAAACAGCATTCCCAGAAGGGACTTGGAGAGCTTAACTTATCCAGGACACAAAGCTGCCAATGGCAGATCCAGGAATAAAATCTGCATCTCCTTATTCCAATTTAAAAATGGTCTAAGGATGGTAATTTACAATTGTTAGAAGTAGAGAGTATTATGTACCACCATAGCCACATTTCAGTGATATTTATTTATCTAGAACATAACACATACATAGCTCAAAAGGGTAAAATATAGTCAACATTAGTAGTAGTTTAATAAAAGCAGAATCTGTTAAATAATTTTTGTTCTCATGGGCCCATAAACTTGCTGATCAGAGGAAAATAACATTTGTCCTCAAATTTAGCTAAATGATGAGAGTTAAGAAAGGATTAATGTAATTAATTTTTGCACGGCTTTCTTAGACTCAACTCCATTTCTGTTTCAGCACCACCAAATTACGCAGACGTGGTATCAGAGGAAGAATTCTCTAGACACATTCCTCCTTACCCTCAGCCCACTAATTGCGAGGGGGAAGCATGCTGTCCTATGTTTGCCTGCATACAGGAATTCCGGTTTCAGCCTCCACCTCTTTACTCAGAGGTAAGCACAGCAAAAGAAAATTAGACTTTTGCTATGCTGTTTGTAAATAATCACCATGCCTTTCATTCATTTAAGTGTCTGTTGCCGACTTTTAATCGGTAGGGGATACATAAAAATGTTTTTAAGTGATGATAGATCGTTGCTGATCCACTTATCACACCTACGATATGTATCTTGTGGTTTATGGCGTGCATATTCAGAACCATGGATTGCCTTTGAGATGTTTTCTGTGGCCATGGAGTATGGAGCTCTTAAGTGGTGTAATGGGACTTTTTAGTAACAGGCTTCAAGCAACTTGGCTTATAAGCATCATGTAATTAGAAATAGATACTGGAATCATCGTGGCTGTGGCAGTTATCTTGGTCTGCTGTTTTTTTGCAGGTTGACCCACATCCTAGTGAAATAGAAGAGATTCAGCCTGTGTCATTCATTCTCTGAACATACATCATAAATCCCTGTATTCATCATCAAATTAGAACCTTGGTTCTTTCCTCCTGCCTTTTTGGAGGAGAGGGAGGAAAGATTAACTTAAGAACGTAGAAGAACATCAAGACTGAAGGCAATAGAAATTAAATACATGAGCTACCCATGGGCAAGCAGGATGGTGATGTGATTATGTGATGTTCATAGAGTCCCCTTTAAATATGGGATGAAGAAATGAAAAGTGTCAGAATGTAATGCAAGTACTGATGGTGATAGAGCAAGTGTGAAGGGGTGGCTGCGCCAACCCGCGAGAAAGTAATATGTGGAAATAGTGGGAACACTATGCTAGTGTACCTTTAAAATGTCTTCTCAAAATGGAGCAAAAGTGTACTAAACTTTATGGACTCATTGGAGGGAGACTTGGTTTTAGAGGGTAACGGCACAAGGGCGTACATGAAGAGGAAAATGGCCTATGATAAATATGAAGTGAAACCCTCAGGATTCAGGGTCTTCATGATTTCTTACCATAATCCATAGGACTGAAATTCTTGAAAGAATCCTTTCTCGAGATCATAGTCTTATGAGGTCCTAATGAAGAAATACAGTTTTCACTCTCTCGATGGTATTTTAAAATGTAGTCTATAAATTGGCTTTGCAGTATTACGAAGCCAAGAAAGGGTTCCTTTGAAAGCTTGTCAGTTCAGAGAGCAAAGATAAATTGAGTATGAAAACACAGTTGGTTTAAGGCTTTACTTTTTGCCCCCTTTCAGTACTTTAGCAGGATACATGTTTGATTTTATCTTATCTTGTTTACCTAGGAGCACATTAGAAAAAGAAGGGGGAGAGAAAGGCTGCATCTTTAGGATGACTTGATAACTACACAGTCCAAAATAAAGCCTTTTCTTAACCTACCTCTAGTGGAGTTATCAGATATGTTTTTAAAACTAGAGGCCTGGGAAGTCTTTTTTGGAGTTTCTGCTACTTGAAATTGCAAGCAGTCTAATCTAACCTATCATTAAATCTGAAAATGGACTAAGGGAGAAATCTATGAAGTTAGCATTAAATCATAGTAAATAAATGAATACCTAGGGGTATTTCAAAATAGAAATAGAAATGGTTTTTAAAAAGGAACAAATTTCATTCCTATGAAGAGACCTAAGTCCTACTATTGGTGGTCACTGCATTGTGTATTGTTATTCCAATTCTTTAGTAATTCTCTTTAAACTGTTATTTTTTATTTTTTTGCTTTCGTGCAATATTTTATTATTTAGTCTCAGGATATTAAGACCAACAGGATTGTGCTGCTGCTAAAAGTATGAGTGGGGTTTTTACCATACCCCTCTACCATGGATTCACAGTCACTTGTTCACTTCTTTCCTTTAATCTATTGGCTTCATGAGCAGAGAGCATTTCTGGACGTTAAGTGGAAGGGAGATAGGGATTCCCCTGATAGAGATTTTGGACCTGCCAAAGACTATGATTTTTCTCCATGATCCAAAAACCCTGGTGCTTCCCATGCAGAATACTGTACTTCATTCAACAGAATGATTTATTTTTCTTTCAACCAGTATATTCAGTTAAAAATAGAAAAGTTCATCTAAGGTTAGATTTTGTATTTTAAAATTATCCATTTGATCAGGGATTTTTCTACAAACATGAAGTAAATATGTGCTTTTTACCTTTCTGAACATACCTCTCTTCTCTGTAATCATGTAAGCCTTGTAAGTCCTTCTTATTTAAGCAACTGTTTAAAGTCACAGTTCAAAACTGCTATGTCAGTAATTGTGGTACTGAAATTGTCATAAACCTTTATTCCATGTTTGGAGTTTTAGTCGTTTTTTGGTGATGTTTGTTTTTTTGTTGTTGTTTTTTGTCTTGTTTTTTTGTTTGTGGGCTTTTAAAGAGGTATGTGTATTTAAGCACTATCTAAATAGTTTCATTTCTACTTCAAAAATAATATCTTCGACCATTTCTTGACTTTTTCTAAGTTGTAGTTTACATGCCATGCCAAGACACTGTCCACCTCCATGGCACCAAGAGAAAGTAAAAGAAACAAACAAAAACAGGATGGAGGAAGGAGGAAGTTTAATTATTTGGCTTTGTATAGAAAAACAACTGCTTAATGGAATCCTTCACTTGGATTGTTTCACTTTTATCAGAGAATCATGAAGTGGCCCCACACAATTGGAGCAAAGCTGAGTTTGTAGCATTTTAAAGAAGTGTGATATTGGCATGTCTGACCTTAAGCACTAGGTTGATACTACATTAAATACCTTCTTTTAAATCAAGAAATTGTTTTATGTATGGAGAAAATTCTACATTGCAACAAAGAATACTTGGGGATGAAGAGTAAAAGTTTAGCTGCTATTATTTGTTTATTCCCCTCTTGCTCTTGTTTAGTTTGCAAAGACACTGTGGCCTTAGAATTTTCTTTCTGCTGCAAAAATTGTGAAATTGAACATGTGCTTCTTTTGGCACACAAAATCCATCCTTGGATAAAACTTTTTTATGTTTTTGTTTTGCACAATAAGAAATTCAATAGGCAGGGGGGGGTTGTTTTGATAAGTTAACGATGAAAGTTTTTTTTTTTTATTTTTAGTATTACAAATGTAATAATGATTTAATCCATGGGAAAAAAGATTGTATTTTGTACTCTTGTTTGAACCCTATGGGTTCCTTTTGTTAATAAAATTATTACTAAAATGATTCTGTGCGTTGCTAGTTTTATTGTGTTTTTAAAAGACCACGATTTAAATTGTTAAAGACTGAAGGGAAGTCAACACCAAAAAGCAGATATTGTCAATGATCCTTTGGTATATGTTGTCCCCAAGCAAAATACTGCCACAGGAATTCTGAGCTTGTCTCTGGTTGGGCTGTTTTCTCCACATAATCAGTTTTTAGGATTCCATGAAGTAAAGTAGATGAGCTGAATAAATAAGCATAAGCTGTATCGGTTGTTGAGAGAGCTTATCTTTATTTATTTCCAAATGTTAATGGCTGTTCTTCAGAGTAGTTTCTGAGTTTTAGTGTACTTTTGGCCAGAATGTGCAGGATTTGTTTGAATAGGTCCAGTGGAGAGTCAGTGAATCAATAAGGATAAACATTAAGTAAACCTCCCCTTTACACAAATCCTCTAGTGGATCAAAGCAGTCTGTTTGGTACAAGGAAGATGGGGTGGTATATAGTTTCAAAGAAACTGCCCAGACCCACTGTCCTGGAAAATTATAAACCTTAGACAAGCTGTGAAAATTAACGTTAGTAGTTTTTAGCTCCCGAGTGTTTATAATATGTGAGGTGGTGTTAAATAGTATGTCGTTTCTGTATCTGCATTTGCATTAAAAAAATTGACATGTTTTTCTCATGAAATAAATCACGATGGAAAATTTTTAAGATTGCCATCAATGTTTAAGAGTTCAGGTGCTCTGCTCTTTCTGTAGTTCACGTTGTGAAGTTGTGGCTTACAAAATTTAGAACAAAGGCAGGACGTGGCAAAGAATCTAGGACAAAGCCCTCATATTACAAATAAGGATACCAAAGCTCAGAAAGGTGTAACCTGAGGGTTTGGCCTACATTCTCTATAAGGTCCCCTCCTAGCTCTAAAATTACTTAATTCTACAATTTTAACAGAAGTTAAGGAAGCTAATTCCATATAAGTCACATAGTTGAAGAGCTGCCAACCTGAATACTAAGTATGTGCTAAATCAAGAACTTTTGAGTGTTTATAACTAAAAGCCCTGCACTCCAGAAAGGACATCTGTCTTTGACTAAATCGCTTCCTAAGTATATTTAATTAGTAGCTGGATTCCTTTCCTCAGCAGAGGCCTTTGTTTCTAACTTTTTATTTTGAAATAATTACAGACGCACAAGAAGTTGCAAAAACAGTAAAGAGAGGTCCTGGATACCTCACCACCCACTTTCCCCCAGTGGTTTTATCTATATTTTATGTAACTATAGCACATTATCAGAGTCAGGAAATTAACCCTTCTGTGTTTGTGTATTAAATTTGGTGTGTGTGCTTTTCCTTTTTACCTTTTTACCCCACTCCTTAATATCTGAGATGGTATATGCACTTGGAAGCTGAGAAAAGTATTTAACTACAAAATACATGTTTAACCACTGACCCCACAAAAATAAATCATAAGAGGATACTATGAACAACAAACTAGTCAATGTAGATGAAATGGGAAAATTCCTAGAAACATAATGAACAACACACACTGACTCTAAAAGAAATAGAAGACCTCAACAAACCAATCACAAGAGATTGAAACACTCATCAAAAACCTCCCCAAAATGAAAAGCCGAGGATCAGGTGAATGCTACCATTCAAAGAAGATCTAACACCAATCTTAACTTAAGTGCTTCCAAAATATTGAACATAAGGAAACACTACCAAATTCATCCTATGAAGCCAAAGTCACGCTAATACCAAATCCAGATAAAAATACTACAAAAAAGAAAATTATAGACCAATTTTTCTAATGAATATAGATGCAAAAATCCTCAACAAAATACTTGCTAACCAATAAGGGTTTGATTTCCATGTTATATAAAGAGATCATACAACTCAACGATAAAAAGACAAGCAACCCAATTTAAAAATGGGCAAAAGAAGACATTTTTTCCAAAGAAGAAATACAAATGGCCAAAAAGTACACAAGAAGATGCTCAACATCACTAGCTATTAGGGAAATGCAGATCAAAACTACAATGAGACATCATTTCACACCTTACAGAGTGGCCATTTAAAAAAAAAACAGACAACTACAAGTTCTAGAGAGGATGTGGAGAAATAGGAACACTCCTTCACTGTTGGTGGGAATGTAAGAAATGGTACAATCTCTGTGGAAGATAGTTTGGTGGTTCCTCAGGCAGCTCAGTGTAGATCTGCTGCATCATTCAGTAATCCTGCTACTAGAAACATATTCAGAAGAATTGAAAGGAATGACACAAACACATTAGCACACCAATGTTCATAGTGGCATTATTCACAATTGCTAAAAGATGGAAACAACTCAAGTGTCCATCAACTGATGAACGGATAAACAAAATGTGGTATATACATACTTTGGAATACCATTCAGCTGTAAGAAGAAATGAAATCAGGATGCATATGACAACATGGATGAACCCAGAGGACATTATGTTCAGTGAAATAAGCCAGACACAAAAGGACAAATATTGTATGGTCTCCCTAATATGAGCTAAATAGGATGAATAAACTCATGGAGGCAAACTATAAAGTATAGCATCTAGGAGACGGAATGTGGGTTGAGAAGGGGCAGCTGATGCTGAATGAACGTAGAATGTTTAGTAAGGTTGATTGTAAATGTGTAGAAATGGATAGAGTTGATGGTAACACATTATAGTGAGTATAACTCATATTGCTGATTTATAAACGTGATTGTGGCTGAAAGGGGTAGTCTAGGGAGGTTAATGTCAATTGAAAGAAAGGATAATCTAGGGACTGTGTAACATAGTGATTTCGGTGATGGATGAGGATTGTGGTTACTTGTAGAAATACAAGGATATTCCTCTTTTAAAAGGTGTTGAGAATATGGTGATACATGGGGGAAATGCAACTAATGTAACTTATAGACTATAGTTGACAGCAATAATTAATATTTTTGCAGCAATGGTAAAGAAGGTACTATATCAATGCTGAGTCAACAATGGGCGGATAGAAAGGGGTATGGGATTTTTCCCTTTAGAGTGATGAAAAAATTCTAAAATGGACTGACGTGATGACAGCACAACTCTGGGATGAAACTGAGAACCACTGAGTGCACATTTTGGATGGATTGTACAAGGCAGGAAACCATATAACGCAGTGAACCCCCTGTCAGATGATGGCCTGTGGTTAACAGTATAAATATGAGAACGTTCTCTCAGGAACTATAACAAATATACAATATTAATACATGGTGTTAATAATAGGATGGTTTGTGGGAAAAATACACCAAGTATATGCTATGAACTTTAGATAGCAGTAATATTATGACAATGTTCTTTCGTCGCTTGTAACAAATGTGTCACAGCAATGTACCTTGCTGGTGGTTGGGCGATATATGGGAATCCTGTATGGTATACAAGATTGTGTGGAAACCCAGAACTTCTCTAATAAAAATAACTAATAGAAAATACACATTTATTCTTAGTAAAGCAATCTTATGATAACATGTGCTTACTTGTTAAGGCCATTGAACCTTTCTCAGCAGAAATTTTATTTTACAGAAGTAGTTGGTTGCACAGTAACTCAAGGAGCTTTTCTCTAAAACCAGGCACGATTCTGTCAATGAAGGAAGGAGTCTGACAACGATGGAAAGAAGCAGCAAAACAGAAATATGTGGTGATGGGGAGTGGGGTAAATATAAAAAGTGATGACTAGTCCCACTTCCAGAATGCTCCCCTAACTGAAATTTACAATGGATGGTTTCCTTGGTGGAGCTGTTTGTGTTCACTAATGGGAGGCTTTAATCCTGCCCAAACTTCAAGGAACCAAGATGCCTTGCACGGACAGGAAGAAACAATGCGTAAGGCAGCATCTTCCAGTGGGAAAAAGAAAAAA
>PVKH010029074.1:0-12727 GCA_004027955.1 Chaetophractus vellerosus | reverse complement strand
TGGTGCCTCCTAAAGAAGACAGACAAACAAGGAGCAGACATCAAGCAAAAACAATGGGCAGACAACAAGTCAAAACAAGGGGCAGACAGAAAAAAAAACCCCAACAAGCAATGAGCAAAAAAACCCCAAAATGAGCAGGAAGAGGATATGGGTCAAGTAGCTGAGCGCCTGCCTCCCACATGGGAGGTCCTGGGTTCGGTTCTCGGTGCCTCCTAAGGAAAAAATAAACAGTCAACGAGCAGACAGAGAAAAAATGAGCAGACAATGAGCAAACAGATGAGGGAGCCATCTCAGCAGGGGGAGGGGGGAAGGTGGATAAAAGAATGAAAGATGGGAAGCAGATGTGGCTCAAGCAATTGCGCTCCTGTCTACCATAAAGGAGGTCCAGGTTTCAATTCCCAGGACCTCCTGGTGAAGGCAAGCTTGCCCAAGTGGTAAGCTGGCCCATGCAGGAGTGCTGGCCCGCACAGGAGTGCTGGCCTGCTCAGGAGTGCTGACCCATGCAGGAGTGCTGGTGCAGCAAGATGATGCAACAAAAAAAGAGACACAGAGGAGAGACAATAAGAGACGCAGTAGACCAGGGAGCTGAGGTGGCGCAAGTGGTTGAGCGCCTCTCCCACTCCAGAAGGTCCCAGGATCAGTTCCCAGTGCCGCCTAAGGAGAAGACAAGCAGTCACAGAGAACACAAAGTAAATGGACACAGAGAGCAGAGAGCGAACGCAAAACAACCGGGGGTGGAGGGGAATAAAGAAATAAATAAATCTTAAAAAAGAAAAGAATGAAAGAGAGGCTATCACTACAGATCCTACAGATATGAGAAGGTTAACAAAGGGATATTATGAACAATACTGTTAAATAAATTTGACAACTTAGGTGAAATGGCAAAATGTACTGATAAATAAAATTAATAAAAGTGACACAAAATGATTCTATCAAAGAAATTGAATTTGTAATTGAAACTTTCCTACAAGGAAAACTCCATGTCCAGGTAGTTTTACTGGCAAATTTTTATCAAATATTTTATCAAGAAATTACACCAGTCTTAGACAAAGCCTTTCAGAAAACAGAAATGGAGGAAATATTTTCCAACTCATTTTATGTGGCCAGAATAGCCCTGATACCAAACCAGGCAAAATGTTATAAGACAAAAATATTATAAAATAGAGACATAAAAATCCTTAACAGGGGCTGGCTGTAGCCCAGTGGATAGGGCACCGGTTCACCACATGGGAGGCCCCAGGTTTGGTTCCCGGGGGCCTCTCCGAGCGGGCAGACCACCTTGAGAGGGCAAGCCACCATGGGCGGGGCAAAGCCGCCACGTGCAGGGCAAAAGCCACCACAGGCAGGGCAAAGCCACCACGGGCAGGGCAAGTTGCCCACGAACGGAGAAGAGCCGCCCGTGAACGGAGCAGAGCCGACCACAAGCAGAGCAGAGTCTCCCGCGGGCAGGGCAAGCCGACTGCGCGGTGAGCTGACTTGGCGTGTCGCCGCAACGGGGGAGACAAAGCAGACACACAAGAACACACACACACACACACACACACACAAAATGAACACAGCAAGAGCAAGCAGAAAGGGGGGGATATGTAACAACAACAAAAAAATCCTTAACAAAATATTAGCAAACTGAATCTAGCAATACATATTTTTAAAAAGGATAAAAATCATAACCAAGTGTGGTTTATCCCAGAATTACAAGGTTGGCTTAACTTTCAAAAACTGACATGTAAATAAACTATATTAACAAAATTAAGGAGAAAACCATAGGATCACCGCAATAAATGCAGTAAAAGCATGACAAAATGCAACATCCATCCAAAATAAATAGCACTGAAAGGAAACTTCCTCAATGTGATAAAGAAAAACAGTTAACAGTATATTTGATGGTGAAATATTTAATGCCTTTTCCTTATGACTGGGAATGTAGCAAAAATTCCATACTTATCACTTCTATTCAATACTGCCCTGGCAATCTTAGCCAATACAACAAGGGAAGAAAAGAAAATAAAAGGCATAGAGATTGGAACAGAAGAAGTACAAATGTCTTTATTCACAGATGTTATCTGTGTACATAGCGAATCCTAAGGCATGCATAAAAAGCTACTAGAAGTAAAATGTAAATTTAGCAAGCTTGCAAGATACAAGATAAATATACAAAAATCAATTGTATTTCTATATATTGGCCATGAACAATTGGAAAATGAAATAAAACCTCTATGAATAAATTTAACAAAAGATGTGTAAGACCTGCACATTAAAAACTACAAAACATTTCTGAGAGCAACTAAAGAAGATGTAAATAAATGGAAAGACAGATCATATTTGTTGGTAGGAAAACTCAATGTTATTAAGATGTCCATTTTACCCAAATTGACCTATAGATTCAATGCAATCCCACTCATAATCCCAATAGGCTTCTTTTATAGAAGCTGACAAGCTGAATCTGAAATTTATATGGGAATCCAAAGGACCCAACTATTCAAAGTGATCTTAACAAAGAAAAAAAAAATTGGAGGTCTTAAATCACCTGGCTTCAAAACTTACACTAAAGCTAGAGAAATCAAAACAGTGTGGTACTGTTATAAGGATAAGCCAAATTACTAAAATAGAGCTCAAACTAGACCCAGGCTTAATAGGTCATTTCATTTTTGATAAAAACTTCAAATCACTCCAATGGGGGAAAATAAAAGTCTTTTCAACAAATGGTGCAGGAACAATTAGATACGATATGGGAAAATAAAAGAACTTCATTCCCTACCTCACACAATCTGAGTTAGACCATAGACCTAAATGTAAAGTATAAAACTACAAAGCTTATAGAAGAAAACATAGGAGAATATTTGTGTAATGTGGGTGTAGGTAAGGTTATTTAGGGAAGAAACAGAAATCAGTATGCCATAAAAGAAAAACAATAATAAAATTGATTTTATCAAAATTAAAAACTCCTGTTCATCAACAGGCAAATATTTTTAACGCAAATATTTTTAACGCATATATCTGACAAAGGGATTGTAACCAGAATATACAAAGAGTTCTTACAATTCATTAATAAAAAGACAAAAAAAAAAAGAATAAAACAAAGTGGATTAAAACATTTTAATGGGCATTCACAAAGGAAGATACACAAATGACTAGTAAGCACAAAGAAAATTGCTTACTATCATTAATCATCAGGAAGATGAAAATCAAAACCCACCAGAATAACGAAAATTTTAAAGACTTTCAACACCAAGTGTTGGCAAGGATGTGGAACAATCAGAACTTTCTTAGGCTGATCTTGGGAATATAAAATGGTACAACCACTTTTTGAAAAGGTCTTGCAGTTTCTTTAAAATTACACATATATCTACTCTATGATTCAGCAATTCCACCCCTAGGAATTAATCCAAGAGTACTGAAAATAAATATCTACACAAAGGCCTATACAAGAATTTTCATAGCAGCTTACTCCTAATAGTCAAGAACTAGAAACAACTAAACATCTATCAACAGGAGAATAAACTCTGTTATATTTATATAAATAATGCTTAAACTTAGGAAAGTATCAGAATCTTGAGAGAAAAGAAAAGAAAGAATAATTTGAAAAAAATCTCTCCAAGTGATTTTCACACATATCTCAAGGAAGATATTCCACCTTTCAAAAAACTAATTTACAACAAACTTTTTAACATACTTTATATGAAAACATCTTCTAATGTACAGACAAGAGTTGGCCACTGGTCAGCATTTCTCACACAGTTCTGTCCTGGGATTTTTGGAGATATGTGGGGACAGGGTGAGCTAGTATAGCTGCTTCCCTTATTCAGTACTGAATCAAAGGATCACGTTGACTTCACTTTGGAGTGCCTTATATGGTTTTCTTGGGCATCATATTTACTCTTCCAAACACAATTTCCTTTGTATTGGCATCTGTTTATAGCGGCTGAACAATAATGCCCGAGGGCACAAAATGTGTGACTAGCAGAAGTCAGAACTTGCTACTACCACTACCCATAATTTACTGCCAGATAATCAAGAGCTGACTATAGCTACTCATCAAAATAGCTTCCAGCTATGGTGTTTACAAATGAAATATGTTATAAAATTATTTGCAATTAATAAAATTCCTAACCCAGCATAGACTATTGTTAAAACTGTGACATTTTTCAAGACCATATGAAATATATAATAATTTTAACTAACAAATAATACATGACCATACAGAGAAGAATATAGTCAAGCTAAATACGGAAACATAATTAGTATCTACAGGCAGGGAAAACAAATTTTGTGCACCTGGGCTCAGTTTATAGTTTTATTTGAGAAGGATATTATTTTTTTAAATACTTGAAAACCTCATGACTTCATCAGCAAACTTGAAGAACTTACGCCTTTATAGGCCAGGATGAGAAACTGCTCAAAGCTTGAATTACATAAAATATACACATTTCTCACTTACTTTTAAGTGATGGTTTTAACGAATGTAGACCCTCTTAAGTTAAATTAACAAAAACTTGAGTGTAGAGCTGTGTTCCTCTAGCTTTTACGAACCCCTGACCTCCTTGGTCAAACCCAAATTTCACACTCTACTTACTGACAAAAAGGCAGATGAGCAGAAGATACAGCTCATCCTCATCCTTACTTATTCCCACCAGGCAGCCTTCTTTTCTGTGGCTCACTCCCCAAAAGCTTTACCCTCAGTGATAAAATGAAATGCTTCTGCCAACTACCCACGAGACCTTCCTACCCTCAGAAGAGGCTGAAACTCCTTGCCTTCCTCGTGCTTGGGAACCTCAATGAGGAGCGCAGAACTGAGTTTTCATGAATTCGTGTGGTCGCAACATCTGGCTCCCTGCTCTCTATGAGACAAATTCCTGTGCTAGCCAGGGGCAGGGAAAGGCGTTCGCGTGGAACTGTGGGCAGAAGCCCGCCCAGGAGTGGCCGGGTCTGGTCCTCCGTGGCCCTGTCTGCAGCGTGGTGGAATCGACGGGAGCAGCTGCCAGCAAGCAGGAGGGCCCATAGCCCACAGGGAGCCCTGCTTCTGCCCACAGGGCCCAGCGGCCAGACAGGCACCAGCAAAGCTCATGGGCCACAGTGAATACCAGTGAAAGGGTTTTTTGTGCTTTTGACAAACAAGCGATTTTTAACAGCGTTGTGTTGTACATCTGATTTGAATATCAAAGGACTCCTGTTTTTACCACCAATATTATGCTCAGCCATTACTGTTGAATATTTATATTATTAAGGACTCATCTCCATATCACTGAGGTTCCAAAAATTTGTTCCCGAGCAGTAACTAGGGGGAGGCAGTGGCCTGAAGAGAATTAGGTTTTAATTTAAAAGCTGGAGTGTTGTTTGGAAGATGAATCATTATGTTCTTCTGATTTCATTGTGATTCACTCGCTTCAAATATCTCAACTTTCCAAGTTATTTTTTCTGAAATGTCCATATCTGAGTTATACATTATTTGAATATTTTTGGTGGTGGTGGTGGGGTATGGAAATGTACGTCCAAAATTCTGAGAAATCAGCCTAAGTCAAGATAAATAATTCCCCACATTTTTTCTGAGTAATGTTACTCATAAAAGGGAAATAAAATGGATTTGGGCACAGATTTTTAAAATTCTTTTCAGGTAGAAATATGAATTCTGCTGTGCTAATTCCATCCATTTCTCCAAGCCTAAAAGACCATGCCAAAACACTGTGTTAATGAAAACAGTTGTGGGGACAGCTGCGTGCTTTCATTGGTATATGAACAATAATACCCAATATCAGCTATTAGAAATAAAGATGCCTTAAATGAAAAACCAGTCTCCAGGAAAGAAACCAAGAGTGTTACTACTGTGTCTGTCACAGGCTGAATTCTGCACCTCAAGAGAAGGCATCTTCTTGGTCTTAGCCCATGTTCCTGTGGTGTGAACTCACACTGAATAGGGCCTTTTGAAGAGGGTCTTTTAGTTAAGGTGTGGCCCAGAATAACGGGGGTCTTAATCTGTAGTGCTGGAGACCTCTAAGCAGAAGAAACTTGAATATAGTCAGAAAAAGACAGGGAGGAGCTGGAAGCTGGTGAAACGGGAAGAGAGGGTGCAGGAGAGAGACACAAGCCAAGGCTGCCCAAATGCAGCCAGCTCCAAAAGGCGACTAACTCTGGGGAGAAGCACGATTCTTGTCTCTTAAACCATGAGCCAGCCAATTCCTGGGGTTAAGCCCACCACTGTGTGGTGTTTGTCACTGCAGCTTGGCAAACCAAGGCAGTCTTCAAATATATCTGCAGCCACTAGAATTGTTCAGTAAAGGCATTCCCTATTTTCCTATAAGACTTCATTTGTGTAAAATCTGAGTATTGAAACCCATCTCTTGTGAATAATTTTATAATTTATCACAATTCAATTTTAAATAATAATAATAATCCAGCAACAAAGCCTTATTCGAGCAGTTACTGCTTTGACACTCACATTCATTAGAATCAAAGTCATTACTCTACTTTCATTGAGGCTATAACACACGCATATAAACTCTGGTAAAACACAAATACACACACCCCACACACACCTGCAGCACTAACTACAGTGGTAGTAAATGGTGAAATAAAGAGGCTTTCTACTTACTCTGTAAAAATGTTAATTCTAAAAGGTCTTTAGTTTGCACTCAAATGTGCTTACCAAAACCAAACTGAAAATGTGATGCTGAAAAGTGGCTCTTGGCACACTGGACACTTGCTGGACAGGTGGAAATACTGACCTTGTACGCCTGCATGAGCATATGGATGACACCTGGGGCGCCGTGGCACCAGTGGACCAATCTATCTGTTTCATTGCTTAACGAGGACGGATAATTCCCAGATCGGAATTTTTTATGGCGCACGTAATCAATACTAGGCTTCACCATTTCTGTCAAGGTTTCTTGGTCCACTTTTGCTGCTGGCTTTAAACAAACAGAAACAAAACACTTAATTCATTTTATTTTCTCATAAAATCACTGTATTGTGGCTAATATAATAAAGCCTCAATTACCTGTAATACTGTGGAACAAAAAGAAACCAGATTAATTTAATTATATGGTGAATTAAGACTTTGGCAGAAACCCTTCTTTGTTTCAACTCTTTTTTTTTTTTTCTTTTGGTACCAGGGCTGGGGATTGAACCCCAGACCTTATATGCAGGAAGCCAGTGCTCAACCACTGAGCCACATCGGCTCTCCTGAGTTGATTTTTTCATTTGTTTTGCTTGTTTTTTTTTTGTTTTTAGGAGGCATCCAGAATCAAACCCGGGACCTCCCATGTGGGAAGCAGGCACTCAACCACTTGAGCCACATCCACTGCCTGTTTCAACTCTTTTTAATAGTTCAAAATGAATTTGCGTTGAAAAGTATTGAGCATAATTCATCTTCTCATTGATGAAGCAGGACCATCCACTTGAAGTAAAATCCGGCTGTAGGTAGTGAGGAAAACCAGATTAAACCATGAGTGAACCTAGTCTAAGCAGAGGTTGGTTTTGTTGTTTTGCTTTGTTCAAACACAAATGCTTGGTTTCTTCCCAGGTGAGTCTTACTCCTAAAGAGCTGCATACCTTGCTGGCTCTGTCACCGCAGGCAAAATATTTACCCCCCATTTCCTCATCTCTCAAATGGGCCTAATAATAGTACTTAACTCGGGTAGTCGAGGACTAGCTGTACTCAAGGAGAGGTCTGGGCTTTGTCCCAGCTCCTGGGAGGTAAACTCTAAACGCTCAGACATTCCTGGGTGACAGGAGTGGTTTTGCTGTTCATGCTGAGCCCCTCAGAACACACCTGGGCGTTTATGCTAATGAGGGGACACCTTGGGTCAGGTGACACAGCATGGCCTCTGGCCCGGGCAATCCCACGCCTGCACAGTGAAGTCCCGTGAAGCCTGGGTGGGCTTCCTGAGGAGCCACCCTTGGCACATGGTCACTCATTGCCCGAGGGGCATGTGTCGGAGGACGGGAAGCCTGGGCGTCTCTAGCTTTGCCAGGCTCTAATCGGTGTCCTTTCCTTGAGTGAATTCTGTGAGTCTTTCTAGGGTTATCACACATGAGGGCGGTTTGGGGGACTGCCGTACTTGGAGTTGGTGTCAGCAGTGAGGATGGTCTTGTGTGTATTCTCCCCTCTAGTTTTGCAGTTGGACCCTAACTTCTCGCAGTTAGTGCCAAAGGCTTGGGGACACTTGACTTTGTAGTTTGGGTAACTCCTAAATTGTTGTAGGATTAAATGAGAAAAAAAATACATATTTCATTCATTCATTCAATAATTTATGTGTATAATAATAGGTATTACGTACTAAAAGTCATCATTATATGTTACATATTAGAAATCACAATAAAATTCAAGTTAGTTAAAGTTTTGCTATAGGGATAAATCTAAAAACACACTTGGAGAATACTAATTTTAAGACATCATTGTATTTCCAGTACAATGTTAAATAACAGTAGAGACATCATGCTGAGTGAAATAAGCCAGACACAAAAGGACAAATATTGTATGATTTCACTGATATGAAATAATTAGAATAAGCAAACTCATAGAGTCAGAATGTAGAGTATCTTTGTCTTGCTTCAGATCTTAGAGGGAAAGCTTGCAGTCTTTCACCACTGAATACGATGTTAGCTGTGGGTTTTTCATGTATGTCCTTTATCATGTTGAGGAACTTTCCTTCTATCCCTATTTTTCTAAGTTTTTTTTTTTTTAATCAAGAAAGGGTGCTAGATTTTGTCAAATGCCTTTTCTGCATCAACTGAGACAAACACGTGGTTTTGTCCCTTCACTCTGTTAATGTGGTATATTACATTAATTGATTTTCTTGTGTTGAACCACCCTTGAATGCCTGGGATAAATCTTACTATGTTGTTGGATTCGATTTGCTAGTATTTTGTTGAGGATTTTTTTAATCTATATTCATAAGAGAAATTGGTCTGTAATTTACTTTTCTTGTAGTATCTTTATCTTGCTTTGGTATTAAGGTGATATTGGCCTCACAGAATGAGTATGGTAATGTGCTTTCCTTGTCAATTTGTTGGAGAGGATGTGGAAAAATAGAATACTCATTCATTGCTGGTGGGAATGTAAAATGGTGCAGTAGCTGTGGAAGACAGTTTGGCAGTTCCTCAGAAAGTCAGGTATAGAATTTCTATGTGAACCAGCAATTCCACTTGTAGGTTGTCTTAGTTTCCTAGGCTGCTCCACCAAATACCACGAAATGGGTTGGCTTAAATAGCGGAAATTTATTAGCTTACAGTTTTGAGGCAGGGAAAATGTCTAAATCAAGGCATCATTAAGGCAATGCTTTCTTCCTAGAGACCAGCAGCCGGTGAGCCTTGACTCCTCTGCCACGTGGCAAGGCACATGGCGGCTCTCCTGGTCTGGGTTCCATTTCAGCTTCTTGCTTCCTGTGGCTTTCTCTGTGTCTGAATTTCATTCTCTTAAAGGACTCTAGTAATAAGATTAAGACCTTTCCTGAATGAGGTGGGCCACCTAAATTGAATAGCTTCAGCAAGGTCCTAATTACAATGGGTCCATACCCACAGTAATGGATTACATTTAAGAACATGTTTTTTTTAGGGGAATATACAGCTTCAAACCACCACAAAGGTATATACCCAGAAGAACTGAAAGCAGGAACTCGGAAAGGTATTTGAACACCAATGTTCGCAGCAGCATTATTCACAATTGCCAAAAGATGGAAGCAACCCAAATGTCCATCAACCAATGAAAGGATAAACAAATTGTAGTATACACATACAATGGAATATTATTCAGACGTAAAAAGGAATGAAGTTCTGATACATGCGACAACATGGATGAACCTTGAAGAGTGATGTAAGTCAGACACAAAACAGACAAGTATTGTATGATCTCACTGATATGAAATAATTAGAATTAATAAACTCATGGAGTCAGAATCTGGAGCCTAGGTTACCAGGGATCTGGAAAATGGGGAGTTAATGTTTGAGTTGTGTAGAGTTTCTATTTGGGTTGATAGTATAGTTTTAGTAATGGATGGTGGTGATGGTAGCACAACATTGTGAAAATAATTAACAGCACTTGTGTGTATATGCCACTAGAATAAAAATTTTAGAAAAATAGGATGATACAAAATAAACAGTGACCCCTACGGTAAGCGATGGATTATAGTGCAATTTGAAAAATGTTCTTTCATGAATTGTGACAAATATACCACATCAGTGCAAGGTGTTAAAAGGGTGGTATATTGGAGCTCTATTTTATGTATTATATGTATGATGATTCTGTAAACCTACAACTTCTCTAAAATTTCAGGCATCACATTTTTTAATTTTCATAACTCTTTCTTGTTCTGCAAATGTTTCTTGATGCAAGAGCTTGAGAATATTATTAATTATAGTTTCTGTGACATTTTCTTTTGCTTCCTATATTATATCTGTTTTCTCTGAGTTTAGGTCCCTATCCTTCAGGTGGGAGGCTTTTCTCAAATGTCTGGTAATTCTCTGGCTGTCAGCTCATACTCATGAGGCATGAGGTAGTAAGTAGTACAAAGCTTATACGTGAACTCTCTGCATGGGTGGGGCTTGTTGAATACTGGAAATCACTGCAGGGTGAGTAGATGCTAGCTGACTTTTTTAATGGAAACCTTCAAATGCCAATATCCATAAATCTTTTATATAGACTGGTTGTTTCTCCAAAAAAGGATTCTTCAATACCCCACCTGGGTTGGGGGTAGGGTTACCAATGGGGGTGGCAGAGAGGTGGCTGTGTGCATTCTAGAGGTGGGCAGGGAGACGTGGCTGGCTGTGGGGGAGGGGGAGGGGAGTCTCACCATCTACACCACCTTCAATCACAAGCCCATATTTTTAGTTCTCTGCTTCACTTCAACTCTCCTCTATGCCTGACTTTCTCGAGTCAAAAAAGCTACTTCAGTTCCTCCAGACTTATGATACTTTGCTTCAGCAGGGGCTGGGGGAGGAACAGTCACCTCATGTATTGGGGGTCCAACTGCACCTTATGAAGATTTCCAAAGCAGCCCTCCTGCTCGTGGACCTCAAACCCCATATGGACACATGCCTGATGCCACCTTCTATAGCAAGTGGTGCTTTATACTCCTGAGCTCCAGGGACCTGCAGGGCAAACTGGCTTGCTTCTTGCTGGCACCGTCCTCTTCGGGCACTTACGTGTGGCCTTCCTGTGTCCTGGTAGGTCATTTGCCAGTCCTCCACCTGCTTTCAGACTTGGTATTTATCATTTCTGGGTCAGATGATTTTCAAGAGGAGGAGGGGGCAGAATTGTCTTTACTATGCCATTTCGAAAGTGGACTTCTGTGTATGCTGCTCTGATAGCCGTCCAATGGAGATATTTTCTAGTAGGTGGGCAGTGACAAGAAGCAGGGCAGAGGTACACAGCCAACTCTCCTGAGCCAGCTCCCAGCAACCACCGCTGAAGGGTCTAAAAGAACACTGATGGAAACTTCTTAATAGAATATTTACTATACAGTGTGTCCATGTTCTTTACTACAAAAGCTGAGTGGAAAATTTTATGATTTATGTTTCTCTCAAGAAAACCCATAACATCTAACAAAATTAACTTAAACACCTGAATGTAAATTAAGTTACTGTTTTATTGGTGTGGTTCTCAAACAATTATGTTTCCCCTAAGGGTGTTATCACTTAAAAAAAAAAAAAAAAAGGATTCCTGAGCCTGCATTCTTCTGTGTCTGCTTGTCGTCTTCTCTTTAGGCAGCACTGGGAGCCGATCCTGGGTCCTTCCAGAGAGGGAGAGAGGCGGTCAATCTCTTGTTCCACCTCAGCAACCTGGCCTGCTGCATCTCTTACTGTCTCTCCTCTGTGTCTCTTTTTGTTGCATCATCTTGCTGTACCAGCTCTCCTGCGTGGGCCAGCACTCCACGTGGGCCAGCTCTCTGCTCGGTTTGAGGCACTCTTAAAACACAAAATCTACTAACCTTCCAGAATGATAGTGTCATTTAAAAATGAGGTGTGGAATTTTGGTTATTTTGGATATAGTACAGTTGTACTATAAAGAAAAGTCACAAATTGGAATAAATGCATGTTTTACTTCCTAGAACAATACACAAAGACAACTAGTTACCAGAAAAGGGGGTTTTTAGTGTTGTATAGATATGAAATTCCTATTTTCCTTTTGTAAGTAGCAATAGGTAAAAAAAAAAAAAATGGAATTTGAAGTAAAAAAAGAAAAAGAATACATGGGCTTTTTAGTCAAAGAGATATGAATTCTAATCTACACTCCCTGACTTACTAGCTTTGTGATTTTGAATAAGTTAATTAACTACACTGTTATGGGTCTGGCAGAATAAAGGGTGGTTTAATTAAAACAAAAAAAAAAGTAGTTTGTGTACATGGTGTACATGGCAGGGAAGAAGACTGCAGGCCATAAGGCTGGAAGTGTGGGCTGAAGTGATACTTGGAGTCGGGCTCTCACTGCTGGACAAAAGCGTCAGTGGATGAGTGCCTGTCTCCCACATATGAGGTCCTGGGTTCAATCCCTGATACCTCCTTAAAAAAAAAGAGGCCAGTCTTGTATTCAGTAGATATCAGGGACAACTGAGAGACAAGCTCATAAGCACAACCATAAACTGGTTAAAATTTTAGGGCACAACTGATGGCAGGGTGGGGAAAACTGAATATGAAAAAGTCTGCCCAGCCTGGAGTCTAGCAGCTCTTTCTTTTTTTTTTTTTAAAAGATTTATTTATTTTTATTACATATCTCCCCTTCCCCCCCGCTGCGGCG
>PVKH010029073.1:0-12726 GCA_004027955.1 Chaetophractus vellerosus | reverse complement strand
GGAAAGAGAGCCCTGGGAGTTAGTTCTGCTGGGACCATTACTGTTTATAGGACATAGATTAATAAGTCCCTTTGGCTTCAGATTCCTCACCTGGAGATCAGATTCTGTGACCTCCAAGGCCTCTTCCAGACTTAACACAAATTCTATAATACAAGTGACCTATCATCTAGTGTGTCATTCCACATATATGCAGGAAATACGTCCAAATTCTGTAGGGCAGGCTGCAAGCTGGGAATTCAGATGAAGGTTTTCAATGAATTCCCCAAGGGAAGCTGGCTGGCTGAAGTGATATAGAAATTCTCTCTTTTGACTGCTAAAATCATCACCTCTACTTTTAAAACCTTCAACTGATTGGTCAAGATTTCTCTCATTGTTGAAGGCAATCTCCTCAGTTGCTTGTAGATATAAACAGCCATAGATGCAATCAAATTACAGATGATTTAAGTCCACAACATTTCTTCATAGTGACAATCAGGCCAGTGCTTACTTGACCAAACAACAGGACACTAAAACCTGGCCAAGTTGACAAATGAACATAACCATCACAACTACCTATTTGCTTTGAACATTTTCCGAGGAATAGCTAAATATGTATTCTGTAAATACATATAAGTATACCCACCACTAAGTATATGAAAATACTATTTCATATACTAAGTATATGAAAATACTACTGTGATTAAGAAAAAATCTATTCCAAGGCATTATTATTATTGAATTCATAGTAATCTTCTGTCTTTTATTTTCTCAGTCATATTCCAAATCATCTAACACATTAAATGTACACTATTGTATAGGGAGTTGGCAATATTTTTTATATCAAATGGGGTCCTCCTACAAGAAAAGGTTTGGTACCCCTGCCCTGAACTTCTCCCCATTAACATTATCTTTTTCTAAGAAATAAGGACAGTGGTCTCCTTTAGGAATAGTCAGATAAACCACTATGGACACAGACAGTTATGGTTGGTAGTGGGTTTGTGAATAATATATGCATGAAAATATTTTAAATTTTTATTAGAGGATTAAAGTCTTCAGCAAGTCATAGTGGGGGAGTTCTAGGTGCTGTGACAGGTTTCTAAAGGATACATTTAAGGCAAGAGGATTTTTGTGGCCTCTCCAATCACACCTGCTCTGGTTTTGGGTATTACACACTCTGCATACTCATTTTAGTCTTCAAATTCCTTTGATTATGAGGAATCTTCATGCTTGAAAAGCCAGATCTGCTACTCCTCCACAGAGTGAGGGAGGGAAATGGCACATTTTGCAAATTTCAGTGCTTTTGAAAGGAATAATGAAAAGGAGGCGGCACTGCTTCAGAAGGCTGGCTACAGATGGAACAAAAGGTTAACTCAACTTTCTGCTGAAAATAGAAAGTAAAAATAGTAATGATGATCTATACAAGAGCAGAAAACATAACAAAGTGAAGTTATTCATTTTGAATCAGCAGCTTCTTTTAAAACAGCCTCTGCTTGTTCAAGGGTTTTATTTTACAAATTGGCATTCAGTAGGCACGTCTGACAACTGGTTCATTGTGTCTCTTTTACCAATTGTCAGCAATAGCGTTCCTTTGGATCAGCCAAGGAACTTCAATGTTCTGAGGTAGTTTCTTTAAGGACAAATGATACAACTTTTTCTCTATGTTTCCTTAAAAAGAATTCAAAGCTTAACTTTGTACTCAGCGACTTCTCTTTATTACATCTATAGTTCCTTTCCAGTTCCATCATCACTAGTAATTAGAGATTCCTTGCTTTTAGATATGTCTTTTGGCTATCTGATACCTCAATGCATAAAATAAGTGGCAATCCATCTTTACAAAGGTTGAATTTTAGTTAAAAATGCTGTCGTTAGACGCTTCTAAGGAATATACAAGTGGTGTAGGTACAGGAATGTTACTGAGATAGAGGAATCCATCCTGAGGATTTCATATGGATGGCTTTGAATACGTGCAGAGCAATTTGAAAGGCTTGGCTTCAGTTGCTTCTTGTCAAATCCTAAATGCAACCCACATGTACTCTTGAATAGCTTCAGATCTCTTGAATTGGGAAAAATTCTCCTTGCTAAAGTGATAGGTAAGGAGTGATATTCTCTCAGAAACCTACAAGTGTCAAAAGAAAAATAATAAATCCAGGGATTAACATAAGATAGCCTCTTTCCCTATTATAAACAGAATCTTTCAAACCATGTCGAGAAAATAATGCTTTAAAAATGTTTACTCTTATCCAAAACAATCTCTATATATTTATTAATAGAGTACCTTATTTGAAGATTTTTCTGTTTGCAAACTTTTATGAGCAAATTGATGTCTTATGTCTACAGAGCAATGAAATGCAAACAACTCACTCTTCACGTTAAACAGACACTATCAAACAGAGATCTGTAATCTCATTACATTCTTTTTTTATTTTTTATTTTTATTTTTTAGGAGGCATCAGGGATTGAACCCAGGACCTTGTATATGCAAAGCAGGGGTTCAGGCGTTGAGCTACACTCACTCCATAATCTTATAATGTAGATATTATGATACCTGTTACAAGATGATGAATTTGTTATTTAGGAAGGTAACATCACTTGCATAAGGCCATTTTGGCATAGACTGATAGTTTTCTATTAATATATATCCTGGATTTTGGGCTATGACAAGACTATAAATAAAGTCTGTTTTTCTCAGCTTGCTTTGTAGCTGGGTATGGGCAATGGGTAAGACTTGGTCAACACTCTCTTTAAGCCAAACTCACCACAAATGTACTACCTTCCCCCTGGCATGGGACATGACTCCTGGGGATGAGACTCCCTGGCACTGAGGGATTACTACCAAGTGCCAACTAGCAATATACCTGGAAAAAGAACTTGAAAAAAGGGTAAAGGATAAATAGAAATGATTTTTTATGGCTAAGAGATTTCAAAGTAAGTCTGGAGGTCATTCCAGAGGTTACGCTTATGCACATCTCATTAGGATCTCATGTACTGCCACAGTAAATATTGCCTCAAATAGCAGGGCTCCTGAGGGCTCTAGAGACATAGAGACAGTATAGGCAGTGTAGACAGCTCAGGAGTTTGGTGTCCTGCCAAACTTGTGCTCCCCATTATAACAGAATTGGACTCATTTGTGGTTTCCCTACACATGGCTCTTCTGCTCCTTCTATTTGAACCTATAGTTAGTATTATACTTGATAGGTGTATTTCCAAGAGATTTAAATCTTTGGTCTGTCCATATGCCAGCTGGACCCTGAATCTCAGTAGAGTTGCAACACCTACTATCCAGTTCATTGGACTCACCCAGGACAACTAACAAGGTGATGATGATGGACAACACCCATCCCAAGGAACAAAGAGTATCTTTAGCTGCAAACAAGAGAGTTCATTTGCCCTGTGGGATCTAAGTCCCCTTTCAATTAGAGGCAGAGTGGTCATCACCACCTCTAAATCCTCAAGATTGGGGAATGAAGAATGGACTAAAGTAGACTTACTATTATTTTACTATAGACTTACTGCAATTATTTTTTTGATGACTGGAGTTTTAGCATCCAGTGTAGACAAAGATGAAGTTATGACAGAACAATCAGATACGATGAGATAACTTAATTTGGCCTTTTACATGAGATTATAAAAATACTGTGAGTTTATACCAAGTTATTTTTTTAACAACCATGAATGACCCTGATGCTAATTGATAGACCCTTATAATTAGGAAATGGGAAAACTGAAATTTAATCCCATAATATCTAAATCTAATCCAGGTGTTCTTTATATTAAAAACTGTACAGCTTCAGTACATCTGCCATGCATCAATGTTGTAGAACAATCTTCATTCTCTATCTTTGAGTTAGCCTGTTTAATTAAGGCTTCTTTAACATTGACAAAAAATGGTTGTTTTACTAAATTTCATGTTTTACTAGATCAAGCTTGAAATATTAAGGTTTTTAAGGTACTTTTCAATCATTGGTTTTATGTAAGTAAAAAGGCTCATATTATAATACTTCATAGAGATATGAGTGAAGATATTTAAATCTTCAAAAGTCACTGGAAATTGTAAGAAAAATAAGGAGTAGGGAAAAGAAATGGGGCCATTAGACTTGATTTCCTCTCCTATCATCTATCATCTGTCTGTCTCATTCACTTCCTTCCAACATATTCTTTTAGTAAAACTCTTATTTCCTTCAAACAGCTGGTAGTAGTCTTATCTCCTAATGATATTCAACACATTAAAAGATGATACTAAACTAAAAATTCTACTCTGTGAAGATAAGCATATGGTTTGGAAGATGAAAAATGCTGACTATATGATTACATTCCTGACTACTGGTATAATACATGATTATTAAGCCATTCATCATTCTTTCTATGGACTTAATTTTGGGGCTAGGTAAAGGGGAGATGAGGAAAGCAGGGAATCGATTAACTTTCAATTTGGTAGACAATGGCTTTTGCTCTTGATGTTCTAAATCTTCAGGGAAAATTTCCTTATTTTAAAGGTCACTAAACTGAATTGAGTGACTGGCCAGTCAGTCCAAGTCATGACTTGTATATGGGTTTTTAGGCTTCTTAGTTTAGGGGTCTTTCTCCCATATCAAACCTTTTTTCATTTCATCTTCCATGTAATATTTATGAAAGCAAAAGACCTGGTCTAAAATCCCAGAAGTTCCCATTAACTGTGTGATGAGGGGGCAACTTACTGAACTTCCTTTTCTATTTATTAAATGAATCTAATCATAGAATCTATTTAAGGCATGGGCATGATGATGAAATGAGATAATGTATGTAAAACACCTTGCACAGAGTCTGACAACTTGTAAGTGCTCAGTAATCTATTTATTCATAAAGTTGATTAATGAATAGTAGAAAAAAATAGACAAGAGGAATACTTGGTGAGGTTAAGTGACTTATTTGTCAAAACAAAATAAAATTGCTTCTGATTTTTCAATCAAGGGAGAAAGTAATGTTGGGAAAGAAAATGTTCAAGTGTGGATAAATAAAGTGAATTAGGTCTATTTCACAGATTCACAAACTAAGCTCACAATTTAGGTTAACAAGCACAGCGAGTAAAAAGTACACAATTTGGATCTGCCATGAAGAGGGCAGATTGAGCCAAAAGAATTTTCAAAACTAAGATGATTTACATTTAGTTTCAATATAAATTTATGAATTCATGCTCTTGAGTGATTAAAACTTGTGAAAAGCCTATGACTTTCATTTTTTTGGTGAGCATTTGTTGAAAAAATGAAGGAATTAATGTTTATATTACGAATTAGCGGCAGTAATTTTTTTCATTATTACAAGCATTTCAGGGTTTCTTTTTCCAGAAACAAAGAAACAAATGAAACCCAAACAAACAACAAACCCACTGCTAGTTTAAGCTGAAGAAATGACACTTATTATTAACATGAGCAGAGAATTTTCTGAAATTCCATACATGGAATAGCTGAATTTGGTTTCATTTTTTACTTAGTAATAGCAATCATTCTGCAAATATTTGTTGAGGACTTACAGGATTCAGGTTCTTTAGTAAGCACTTGATTTACAATGGTGGAAAAAACTGTGCTTTCTCCTTAAGCTCATAACCAAGAGAGGGAGGTAGACATTAATCAATAACAAAAATATAAAACCGTCTCTAACAACCACATAAAAAGGAGAGGTTCATTATGCTATGAGACGTTCTAGATAGAGGATTTGACCTAAACTGGGAAGTCACAAGTGACAGTTACGCTGAGATCTGATATAGGAGTTAACCTTTGGAAGAAAAACCACCTTGTGCAAAGACACCGTAGCTGGAGGAAACATGGTTAGTGTGGCTAAAGCAGAGAGTGAGGAGGTGCATGGGGGGAGACCACGCGTGGAGTTTTGCGTTCATAGCTAAGTGCGTTGGAAATTCTATTAAAGATTCCACACCTGTGCTGGGGAGTAGAGGCAGAGTTGGGTAATGACATTATCAGATATGTCCTTTGAAAAGATCACCGTCAGTGCAGTGTGGAGAATGGATTCAACGGGGATCAATGTAGCTTCTTTACAAGCTCTAGTGGGAGATGGGATATTTAACTTCTTATAGGCAAAGCTTCATCACCTGTATTTTATAGTGCTGGATTCAAATAATATACTAAATTAATATTTCCAGATTAAGTGAAAGGTGGTAAGTTTATCAATTATTAAGGTGACAGAATAATTAGGCTGATTACTTATTTTAGACATATGAATAACTGAAACTGATTGGATAGTTAGTGATCCTTCTTATTCTCTATTCTGAACCTTTGGTGTATCTATGGGCTGTGGGAGTTGTCTTTTCATCCCAATCACTTGACATGCAAATCAAACTAGGAGGCAGTTGCTGAGTTGTTCATTTTTAATTTTCCTTAACATTGTTCTATATCAGACCTAAATAGTATCATGACTTTTTATCCATTTTTTTTTAGAAAAATAGAAACATGAGCAATCTAATAAACAGATTGTACCTCCTACTTGGGATATTTTTTTTCCTTAACTTTATCAGCTCATATTGTGTTTTGAATAACAAATGTATTCAATTTTTTTATAATCTTGGAAATATTCTTGCATGCTTATACCCCAAACTGTCTTTTTACAAGTAATTTTGCCCAGGAATTAACATATAAGGGGGAATAATTACATATGAATATTAAAGAGACTATCTTTTCCAGAGTTTATAGTCTCAAAGCATCCCAAAAAGGAGGAGACTGTCAGATGGTATTGATAAATTGATACCTAGGTTATTCCAAAGAGGTACTCCAAAATGATCTTTGGATCAGGTATCATTTTTTATATGGTATGAGAAATACTAAAAAATAATGCTTTTTGAATTCAATAGGCACTTATATCTTCAATTTTTCTTTCAAAATTGACCTCAAAGTGACATTTAAGCACTATAAAATATTATGAACTGAAATTTTTTTCTCCCATAACTTCTAAGTTTCTAATTCTTATCAGATATGAGAAAATAAATGACTTAGACTAATACATGCACACACACAGTCATTTAAGAAAGTTCAAGGTGAAGTAACTGACATGTCAGTAAACTTGGATTACAATATATTCATGTCAATATTTTACCTCTGACAAAAACCATAGGTAGAATACAATTCATTAAAAGATGCTTTGAAAAGACTTTGAGACAATTTCTTTAGTAACTTTGAAAAATAAGGCTAATCACATAAATTACTTTCCACTTCATTGGAGGTTTGTTTATTCTATTCAAGTACTCAGATAGCGGTCCAACATTTTCAAACATTCCAGATTGTTTTCTGGAATGTTCATGGCATTGACTTTTTTTTTTTTTGTGGTACCCAGGGCCACGGATTAAACCCAGGAAGTTGTATGTGAATAGCTGGCACTCAACCACTGAGCCACATAGGCTTCCCTGAGTTGGTTTCATCATTTGTTTTGCTTGTTGTTTGTTTTTGTTTTTTCAGGAGGTGCGGGAACCAAACCTGGGACTTCCCATGTGGGAGGCAGGTGCTCAACTGCTTGAGCCACATCCGCATTGAGCTTTTAAAAGGGATCCTTAAAAATGAGACTCTTCATTTCAGTCTCCCCAATTCCAAACTTTCTGTTTTATTTTCTCTATGTTTCTCAATCTATCTTGTATTTCTCTCTTTCTATAGGAAGCTATACTAAAATATCATAGTTCAGTGATAACTTTCCATTACTATATGTACATAACATGACCCACATATTCAATAACAAATCTGATATAACTACCTCTTTTACTTAGCAGCAAGAGAAGTTTGTGTTTCTGTGCCATAAAAATTCAGTTTTTCTTTGGGAAATTCTTTTAATTATCTTCAAAAGCCTCTCTTTCAATTTTCATGAGATGTGTAATAAAAATTAAAGTTCAAATGGGAATGGATGCCATGCTTCTTATTTATGTCAAAATACAGTGAAATCTAGTTGTATTTCTCCTTGTGGGATGTAGTGAAGAAGATAAAAATGAATATGTAACTGTTCAAGATTGTAATGAAATAATTTCAAGCTTTAAGAGTTCTGTTCAACCCAACTTCTTTTTTTGTTTGTTAGTGTAATTGATAGGTTACAAGTTAAGCTGTTGCAAACCAAAAACAAGGACCCTAAAATACAGGCCTTAAAATGATAAAACCTTTCTCTTTCATTTCACCAACCAGAGGTAAGCAGTCAAGATTTGGTAAATCTGTTCTCTTTAACATATAACATGCCTCTGTTCCAGTTCTCCCTGCCTTCCAGTCAGCCATAGATAACAATACATACTCCTTTTATTGGACTATAGTTGGCATCTATATTTTTTTGCTTGTATCTAATTAGCCAGAATTTATTCACAAGGTGTAGGAGTTCTAATATGAACTGAGTGGAAAATGAATACTGGTGGACTGCTAGCAATTTCTGTCACAGTTAGAAAAAATTGATGAAAAAGTATTTTACAGTGCCAGACACTTTCACCTCTGAGACTCTCCCTTAAAGTTCTTTTCTCTAGAACTCCTTTCTCCCAGTATTTCTGCAAAGATTGCCCCATCATTAACTTCAGGTCTTTGTTCAAATATCACCTTCTCAGTAAAACCTAACCTGACTCCCTTTTTAAAGTTTCAGGTCCATCCCCAGCATTTTCTATTCCTTTTCCTTGCTTTATCTATTCCATTGAAGGTAACAGTAACATTCCATATATTTTGTTCATTTTTTTCATTTATTGACCATCTTCCCAATTAGAATGGAAGATCTCTGAGGACAGTCATTATTTATTTCATGTTTGTTTCTCATGGCTAGCAAAGTGTCCAGTGTATAATAGAAATATCAGTAAGTATTGAATGACTGACTGACTGACTGACTGACTGACTGAAGGAATGAATATATGAGTGACTGAAAGAATAACTCATGAAGGCTGGAATGGTATTTAATTAGCCATTTTGGTGAAATATGATCCATGCATTGAGATTTTTTCAATATTTTCTGTCTTTATTTATACAATCATGCTATTTTTCATGTTATATAAAGATTTTAATTATTTTTTGTTGTTAGCTTTAGGTACACAAAATAAGTAAGGAAAATAAAGTCTTCTGTAGAAAAACTATTTCATAAAATTATGAATGCTTATCTTGCATAAAAGCTCAACCTGTAGTTAAGGAAATCCAAGCACTGATTTGAATCAAATTGATTAGAATCATTCTAGCCATTTTAAAAACTTTTAAAAAGTAATAAAACAGCATTTTTACAATTGTAAAGCTGTTATTTATAATTTGCTTACATAATGAAGAGAATTCTTAAAGCTAATAGCAAAGCCTTAAAATTCATGGTCTTTTATTGGTTTACTTTTAATGCATTAAATATAGTTCAGGGTGATAGTGTCAATCAGTAGTATCATTCTGTATTGAAACATAAAGCATAGGAACTAATTATTTTTCAGAACTCATTTTTATATTAAATTGGGCCATGAGATGTTCTTCAATATATGTTATGTGAATGCCAATTAATATCAATGATTAAGCACCCGGATTAACGTTTCCATTCACCACATGAAGTGATTCTGAAAATCTCTGAATAGGTCATTGCAAACTTGTTTTAGGTACAAATGCACTGATTTAGTTGTATAGTCTGCAGAGTCTAATCTGAATGTAGCCTAAACAAGGTGTAGCTGAGCAAATTGTTCTGAGTGTAATCGTTGAGATAATCAGGATGATAACAAATGATATCCCCAAGGGAGTGAATTGTCATGTAGTATGTAATGAAACTAGAACTTTTTTGCAGAATTTAAGGAAGCACATAGAATATATTTTAACCTCACAAAAGGAAAAAATGAAATTTTATGTTTTTTTGATGACCATGTACTCACAAATTCCATTAAATTTATTGAAATGAGAAAGATCTATTACATGCAACCAAGCAACATTTTTCATAGTATGGTCTTTTTTCAATCTTGGTAAATAGGTAATGGGAAAATGAATTATAAAGTATTTCTCAAGTAGACAGGGGAGTACTGCTGCAGTCAAGTTGCAAGGGAACTGGACTCACCTCCAACCCACAGAAAGAATCTAGCATTTAAAATTTCAAAGTCAGGAACTGAAATTTCTGGTATTACAGTGGCAACTCAAACTCATGAAAAAAATAACACTAACAATAATAACCGTAGTAAACACTAACATTTATTGAATAACTGCTATTTGGTTAAAATGTTTTAAATATATAATTTAATTATATCTAAATAATTTAGATTTATTTTATGGATGAGTCAAAATTAGCAAAGAGGAGAGGCTGGATTAAAACTGAAATCTATCTTAATCTAGAGTTCTTACTCTTAACCACAACATTATAACAGCAGAGCTACAGGTGGGCTCAGCATCCTTTAGGGGCACTAGTAATCTGTACCATGATGTTTCTAGAGTTCTCTTAATCACATCCATCACATTCCCATAGATGCTAGCTGGGTCTTCTGTGGTCTGTAGCTACTTAAAGAGATGGACCTAACTGTTGATATTTTCTTTACCTCATTCTGTACTTCCTTAACTTAATGCAGGGATGATGCAATACTACTTATGCTAATGAATGGTGTTACTGACACAGGGACCTTTAAAACACTCATTATACTATAAGATACTATTGGCTTCCAATCATGGTTGAACTGTTCATACTAGTTGTTATTTATTTCTAAGCATCTGGGGCAAATCATATAATCACTGTACAGCCAGCTTTCTTCTCTTTAAACTGGCTATAAAACAACATATTTCCCAATGCTCTTTGGATTGTAAAATGAAACTGTATAGGTCAAATTTGTGGCACAGTGCTGGAGAGCTCTGGGTGGTTCAGGTCACTGAGGGACAGCCATTTAATGTAGTTTTTTAAAAACATATGGACACTTAGGAAAAAACTCTATTAAAATTAAATGTTATTTATGTTATTTATAAAGGACAACATTTACACTGTGTGAGGTTACTAGTTACTCGGTGTTGACAAAATAGTGAATAAGACAGACTTAAAAAATTTTTCTTTAACCTACTTAGGTTACATAAATGTTACATAAAAAATATTGGGGATTCCCACATGCCTTGCTCCCCACCCCTCCCACACTTCCCGCATTAACAACATCCCTTATTAGTGTGGTATATTCATTGCAATTGATGAACACATTTTGGAGCATTGCCAATAAGTATGGATTACAGTTTACATTGTAGTTTACACTCTCTCCCACCCAATTTTGTAGGTTATGGCAAGATATATAATGGCCTGTATCTGTCATTGCAATGTCATTCAGGAAAATTTCAAAGTCCAGAAAATACCCCTGTGTTACAGCTGTTTTTCCCTCTCCCTGCCCACAGGACCTCCAGTGGCCACTGCCTCCACATAAATGGTATAATTTCTTCCATTGATAGAATCACAATAAGTCTATAGTAGAATACCAGTAAGTCTACTTTTGTCCACAGTTTGTTCCCCAACCCTGAGGATTCTGGGATGGTGATGTTCACTCCACCTCTGATTGAGAGGGGGCTTCAATCTCATAGGGCCAATGAATAGGACTTTCTTGGTTGCAGTTGTAGACTCTCTCAGTTCCTTGGTATGGTGGTTGTCCATCATTACCTCCTTGTTAGTTGTCCTGGGTAAGACCAATGAACTGGAGAGTAGGTGTTGCAACTCCATTGAGATTCAGAGCCCAGCAGGCATGTGGACAGCCCAAAGATTTAGGTCTCTTAGAATTACACCTACCAACTCTAGCACTAATTATAGGTTCAAACCACAGCTGAGTCCAACTCTGTCACACTGGGTAGCATAAATTCCAAAGTAGAGCCCACTGGCAAGGCACCAAACTCCTGAGCTGTCTGCCCTGACTATATTTACCGGATGTCTCCATAGCCCTCAGGATAGTATCTACTTTGGCAGTCAATGAAATCCTGCTAAGATGTGCATAAGCATAATCTCTGGATTGAATTTCCAACTCACTTTAGGGTCTCTTAGCCATATAAACTCATTTGTTTTACCTTTTCCCCCTTTAGGTCAAAGTCTTTTTCCAGTTGCATTGCTAGTTCTGCCTGGTAATAATCCCTCGGTGCCAGGGAGGTTCATCCCCAGAAGTTATATCTCACACTGGAGGAAAGGTCATATATTTATACTCTGAGTTTGGCTTAGAAAGAAGTCACATTTTAGCAATAAGGAGGCTCTCAGGAGGTACCTTTTAAGTACCCTTTAATACTAAGCTAAGTTTCAATTTCAAGAGTAAAGGTTCATAAGCACAGTCATCACTATCAAGGGCCTGTCAATGGAGCATCCTCCTTCACTAGTCATTGCCCCTGTACTCAGGGGATTCTTGCTCTTCCGTTAGAGAATGTGACAGAATTCCCCAGGATGAGAATTCAATATTCTTTTGTTTATTTTGTGAATCTCCATCCATTGTGACAATGCTCCATGAACATCTGAACACATTTATATACCTTATATGTATGAGGTGAGCTTCCTCCCATGGATCCCCCATCACTGACATCCCGCACCAATGATCCTCCCCTGCCCCAATTGTAACCCTTCTGTGATCCAAACTCTTCAAAATGAAGCCGTTAAAATGATCAAATACAATAGTAAGTGTTCTAGTCAGGGTTCTCTCGGGAAACAGAATCAACACGAGATCTCTGTTAAAAATATAAGATTTTATAAGAGTCTCTCACGTGACCGTGGGAATACACAAGTCCAGGTTCCGCTGGCAGGCTGCAAGCCAGGGGCTCCGATGAAAGACTGATGAAGGGTCGTCGATGAGTTCCTGGGAGAAGTTCGCTGTCA
>PVKH010029072.1:0-12724 GCA_004027955.1 Chaetophractus vellerosus | reverse complement strand
TTTCAAGAGCAAAGACTCTTAAGGCTAGTCTTCAATAACAAGGGCCCATCAATGGATCATCGTCCTTTGCCCGACACTGCCCCTGCACTTGGGGGAATGGTGCTACTATCCTAAAAAATATGGCAGAGCTCTCCAAGATGGGAATTCAGTGTTCTCCCATTTATTGAGCAATTCTTCACCCTGTGACCATGCCCCATAAGCATTTGAACAATTATGCATGCCTTTTATGCATATTCAGGTGAACTTCCTCCCATGCACCCCCATCCCTGACCCCCCCACCAATGATCCTTTCCTGTCCCTGTTGTGACCCTTCTGTGATCCCTAGCCTCTTCAAAGGTGAAACCATAACAATAGCCAATTGCAATGAATAGGGAAATGAAATAGTAATGATATTTAAATGTAAGAGTTAAAATATATGAGAACTTAAAAAATAAAAAATAATTTTAAAATTTAAAAAAAATAGAAAAAAGAAAACAGGATGTTATTAAAGGATTGGGTTTTTCAAAAAATGTGAAAAAATAATAATATGTATATATATATAATTTTTTTCCCAATTTGCCTTATTGGTGCAATATCTGGTGTCCAGTCTGTTTCGTGGTATCTTCCTCTTCTCACTCTCAACCATCCGATCATTTTTCATTTAATTTTCAAAGAAGTTTTAGGTCACAGCAGAGTCACACAGAGAATACAAGACAATCCCATATATTCAACCTCCTCCTCCATTCCCCCCCACACCAAAACCTTTTTGTATGTGGATGGCAGCACCAACATAACTAACATACAGATAGTGAAACATAGTTCCCAAACATTGTCCTTGGTCCATATCAAGGTCCACATTTTAGCTCATCCACTATAAATTTTGTCCCGTGTCCACCACCGCAAGGCAATGGAAAACACTTCCACGGGCCACCAAACACCCCCCGTTCGATCCACCCCGTCCCTCCCCACCCCCCACCAGGGCCCACAGTGCCTCCCTGGCTCGACTCCCTGGATGACAGGATTCACAGATACACACCACAGCATGTCCTGGCTCACCAGTTCATCCCCCTCCGGGAATCATCCCTGCTCCCAAGAGTTGTCCCCCTGTCTATTTCTGAGTGAATCAGCCCTCCAAAAATAGGGAGCCCATGTCCCTCCCCCCACCACGCAGGATCTCCACCCACTGACACCACACACCATGACAGGACGAACACTCCAACACACTGCCTAGGCCCCCCTTGCCCTCATTTTTGAAAGACAATCTTGCTGGATATAAGATTCTTGGCTGGAAGTTTTTCTCTTGCAGTATCTTAAACATATCATACCACTGTCTTCTTGCCTCCATGGTTTCTGATGAGAAATCAGCACTTAATCTTATTGGGTATCCCTTATATGTTATACATTGCTTTTCTCTTACTGCTCTCAGAATTTTCTCTTTGTCTTTGGCATCTGACATTCTGATTAGTATGTGTCTCAGAGTTGGTCTATTTGGATGTTTTTGGAAGGGAGTATGTTGTTCTTCTTGGACATGGATATCTATTTCCTTCAATAGGGTTGGGAAATTTTCTACCATTATTTCTTCAAATATTCCTTCTGCCCCTTTTCCCTTCTCTTCTCCTTTTGGGACACCCTTGGCATGTGCGTTTGCCCTTCTCTTGCTGTTGCTTAGTTCCCTGAGACCTTGCTCAAGTTTTTCCAGTCTTTTCTTCATCTGCTCTTTTGTATGTTCACTTTCAGAGGTCATTTCTTCAAGCCCAGCAATCCTTTCTTCTGCCTCCTCAAATCTGCTATTATATGATTCCAGGGTATTTTTAATTTCATTTATTGTACCTTTCATTCCCATAAGATCTGCTATTTTTCTATGTATGCTTTCAAATTCTTCTTTGTGCTCATGCAATGTCTTCTTAATATCCTTAATTTCTTTAGCCATTTCATTGAATTTATTAAGGAGATTTGTTTCCAGATCTATAATTAGTTGTCTCAACTCCTTTATGTCCTCTGGAGGCTTATCTTGTTCTTTTAACTGGGCTATATCTTCCTGTTTCTTGGTGTAGATTGTAATTTTTTGTTGGTGCCTTGGCATCTGGCTTACTAGAGTATTTATTCTGGGTGCAGTATAGTTTAGGGCTTTCTGCCCTTTCTCCCTTGCTGGTTGTGTAGTAGGAGCCAAGGATGTAGTTGGTGCTATAGGCTGTGGAGGCTCAAGCTGCCCTCATTGCCCCAAGGACCAATGAAGCTTCTCCCAACTTTCTCCTTTGCCAGGGATAGGGACAGAGCCACAGCTGTGTGAAATAATCCAACTCATGCAGGCCTAGACTGCTGTTGCCCAGAGAGACTAAGGGAGATTCACTCCCCTTTCTTCCCTGCCTGTGGTGGGGATGGAGCTACAAGTCTGAGCAGCAATGCAGTGCAGGTCCAAGATGACCACAGTTGCCCTGGTAGACTTCCAATTATTCAGCTTGTACCAGCCAAATGTACCTGAATAGGTTGGTGCAGGGCCCACCAGCTTCCTCCCTGTTAGAGGTGGGGCTGAAGCCTAGGCTAGGGCTACAGGCAAATCTTGGTGAAAGAAACCGGTCTCTACTGTCACTGTGATTTTCAGTCAGCCTGGCTTCCCCTCATGCTGGGGGTGGAGTCAAAATGGCGGCTACTGGCCTCTTTCTGACTTGAACAAACTCAAACTTTAGGTGTTCTTAGGGTTATACTTTAGCCAGCTGAATTTACTAATTAGTAGCTGAAATTGGTGGCCAACCGTCTCTTCTTTCCCTGTTTTTGGGAAATGGAGCTTCCAATTTCTGCCACAGAATAGCTTCTGGGGTGGCTTGTGCTGCCCAAGTAGGATGATCACTGGTCTTCATGGCATGGCATGTTGTTTCCCGGAGAGGCTGGCGCAGCTCCCCCCAGCTGCCTCCCTGCCTGAAGTGGGCCTGGGGCTTAGACTAGAGCTGCAATCTGATCTAATTGGAAAGAAGCCGGTCTCTACCAGCACTGTGATTTTCAGTCAGCCCCACTTCGCCTCATGTCAGTCATGGAGTTAAGATGGCAGCTACTGGCCTTTCTGACTTGGACAGGTTCAAACTACCTGTTCTTAGGATTATACTTTAGCCTGCCAAATCAGTAGCTGACGTTAGTACCCAGCTGTCTCTTCCTCCCCCTATTTTGGAAGTGGAGCTTCCAATTCCAGCCATGGAATAGCTCCCAAGGTGGCTTGTGTCTGCAGTGGAGGATGGGCACTGGCCTCTGGGGGCATGGACTGCTCTACTTACGAATCTTCTCTGCAGATGGGCAGTCTCCTCCTTCCATTCTTTCAAGATTGTTACAGGATGCACTTCTGATCTCCTGGAGCCCCCAAACAAGTGCTTTAGATAGCTCTGAGTGATTACTAACTGGCCTGTAGCAGGAGCTGATTCTAGGAGCACCTTACTCTGCTGCCATCTTGCTGGTTCTCAGTTTTTTAATCATGTTACACTTCATGTATGTAAAAATAAGCCTGTATTTTTAAATGCTTTCAAACTTATAGGATCATTACAAAAATAATACAAACCCTGAAAAGAGAGCTCCAACATACCCATATCTCCCCAGATACTGAGATCCACTAATTTTAACATTTTGCCTCATTTGCCATATCATTCTAGCTATCTATCCATCTTTCTGTCTGTCTGTCCATTTATCAAGCTATTTCCTGAACATTTGAGTTTAGGTTGTTGTGGCGGTTTCATATTGTTTATGAATTCCAAAAATAGATATTAGATCGTGCTTGTAAACTGATCTGTTCCTCTAGGCGTATTAGATTGTATTAGATTCAGAGGTTTCACTTTTACTTTATTAAATCAAGATTAGGGCTTTTATTTGACCATGTCATTAGGGCATCTCAGTTTGAGTCCCTGCCCCACACCCCCTTTGTGGTCTATATAAACAGATGCTCCATCAAAGATAGGGAAGTAAATACATGGAGAAGAAGAACACAGAGAGTTTAGTTTTGGATGCCAGAGCCCCAGGGAGAGAGCCAAGCCATTCACCTGATAATTTGCAGCTGAAGAGACCAGAGTGCTGAACAGCTGAGAAGGCCCAGAAAGAAAAGAGCTCCAGGGAGAGAGACAAGCCTTATGCCAGCCTACAGCTGAGATCAGAAGAAGCTGGGACCACAGAGCCTTAGGAGGAAGAGGAAGGCTGAACCCTCACAGAGACCAGCAGCCATCTTGCTCCAACACGTGGCAACAGACTTTGGTGAAGGAAGTAACTTACTCTTTATGGCTGTAAGCTTTTACCCCAAATAAATACCCTTTATAAAAGCCAACAGATTTCTGGTATTTTGTATCAGCACCCCTTTGGCTGACTAATACAGTTGTATATATCATTGTCCTCGAATCCTTCATACTGCTATGTATATTTCCTAAGAAGAAGGATATTCACTTATATATGCACTGTAAGTGCAGTTATCAAGTTAGAGAGGTTAAATATTGGTAGAAAGCTTACCAGCTAGATTCCATTTTTTTCATATGTCCCAATAATGTCCTTTTGAATCTTCACTGCTCCTTTCTTATATCCCATCCAGGATCATGCATTGCCTTTCATTGTTATTATCTCTTTAGTTGTGCTCCTTTTTTTTAAAGTTTATTTTTTAATATGGGAACATAGATACAACATAAATGTTCCCACCTCAACTACTTCAAAGCATACTCTTCAATAGGATTAATCACATTCACTATGTTGCGGCACCCTCCCCACCTCCTGTTACTAAAACTTCCCACCTCCCCAAACAGAAACCCTACGCCCCTTTTGCATTAATTCCTGGTTCACCCTGCCCCCACTCCCTGGTAACCTGTACTCTAATTTCTGTCTCAATGAGCTTGCAATATTCTCCAATTTTTTTCTTTGTAGTTATTATGAAGCTTAAATTTAATAAATTTAAAATCTATAACAAGCTCATTTGCTTTGATGCCAACTTAATTTTAATAGTAAACACAAACTGTTTCTTTATTCCTCCATCCCCCCAGCTATATGTGGTTCTTGTCACAAATTACATGCTTATATACTATGAGTCCCAAACCACTGATTTCTCATTACAATTTATTCATTTGTCTTTTAGATCCTGTAGGAAATTAAAAAGTGGGATTACAAACCAAAAATACAATAGTACTGGCATTTATAGTTACCCATGTTGTTTCCCTTACCAGAGATCTTTATTTCTTCATACAGCTTCAATCTATTGTCTATTGTCCTTTCCTTTCAACTTTTAGCATCTCTTAAGCATCTCTTGTAGGCCTAGTCCAGTGGTGACAATCTCATTCCGCTTTTGTTTACCTGGGAATGTCTTAATGTCCTTCTCATTTCTGAAAGATAGTTTTTCTGGATGTAGAAGTCTGTAATCTTTTGTGGAACCTGGACATTTTGATATTTTAATATGGAAACTTGCTGGAATTTAGACTCTGAGAGGTGTCTGTTCCTTAAGCTTATATCCAGCTAGTGTTATCACAGAGATTTCCTTGAATGCCAGAGCTAATTTTTTAAAAATGAAGGGAAAAAAGAAACAACTTTGCTAGTCTTTGCAGATTGACCTTTGCAGATTGACTGCTCTCCTAAAGTCTTCTGTAGGAGAGTTCCCTGAGCTGCCTTCTACATGAAAGACAGGTTCTGGGATGGCAAGTCCCACCAGACAGATTGGGCTTGGCATATATGCTCCCAGTATGTGCATGAGGATTACTCTGCTTCTTCTGGAACCGAGGCAGGGATCCATACTGGGAGTATGGGCTGGCTCCATGCTTAGCCAGTGTGAGGTGGGGGAAGGGCTTGCTCAGGTCGCCATGAGATCATAGTACTCTTAAGCAGCCTTTTTCTTGATTCAGCACTTATCCAGTACTATAGTTCTTTAACTGTTTTCTGGGGCTTTGAGAAAAATGTTTCTGTCAGTTCTTGCTGAATGTTCAAATATCCTGTCAGGAGACAGAGTACTGAAATATCTCATTCCACTCTCTTGATGGGGGCCAGGTCTTAGAAATATCTACTAATAAATAACTTTTAGGTAATGATTTGAATTTTACCTTTTTAAAATTTTCTCTTTTTTCTGTTAATAGTTTTGCTGATGCACAGAAATAGTTCGAAAATGCATCGTTAGGAATGAGAAAAAGGTGATAAAAGAAAAGTATCACACATGAGCTGGAGAATGAACTCAAATTCTTAAAGGAGAAATTTTGGTGGGATGGAGCAGGGTGGAGCAATGGAGATAGGATAAGAAAAGGGTAAATTCTAGAACCTTTTTTTTTTTTTGCCTAAGGATCATTAAGAAATTAACAGATCTTTGTTTATTTGTCATCTCTGCACTGTGTTAGTGACAAGATTAAATAGAAGCTGCACTTCACTAAACGCTTACCATTTTCCAGGTGCAGTACTGAGAGTTTTATTCACGTTATCTCATGCTATCCTTGCAGCGGTCTTATGTGTAGGATATTATTATTTCCAATTTAGAGAAGAAATAAACTGAAGCTTAAAGGGGTTTTAAAAACATGCCTAAATTCTGCATCAAGTAACTGGGGCAGTGAGGATTCAAATGTAAATTTATTTGGTGCCAGAAGCAGTGTTCATACCCTTTGCATTGCTACCTCCTCTCAATGAAGAAAATCAGGTGCAGGAAAGTATGTGATTAAAGATAGGGAGTCTGAGCAGAGGAGTCTGAAGGAGGTCTTGGGGTCTCTGCCATAGATACAGCCTCATAGTTTCTAGCCTCAGACACCTTTTCTCTTTGTAGGAATGAGTTGGCATTTGAACACAGGAATATGGTTCTAAGCTTGAGCTCCTAGATGGTTTCTGTTGTTTTCCATTGGAAAAAAAATAGTATATGATAGTACCAATGAGAAGATTACAGCAGAACCTGACACATAGTAGGCCCACCATTGTTTGCTAAGCAAATAAGCAGAAGAAGGAAATGCCACCAAATAGAATAACGTTTTTCTGGAGTAACTTTAATAACAAGCTGAACTACAGAATTTCACTAAGGTTTACTATTTAGAATGACTGAATTTCAACAGATATTGGCTAAGTGAAATTACTATTGACTGTTACCTTTCTTAAAGTCAGACTACTGCTTTTGGAAAAGAGAAGAACATTGCAGTTAAAAATTGTATGATGTGATCACATTTTGGTTCAAATTAAAAATAAACATGTTGATTTGGTTTTGACAAATTGTTTGAAAAACTTAGCCCTTGGCTTTTAGTTTTAGGCTGTAAGAGGGAGCTGTTATGGAAAAGTAAAGGCTTTGTGTGAATAATCGTTTGAGTGCACTTTTTCAGCTAGCCCTCTAGGTTGGGAGCATTCTGCATATCTGTGGAACCATATTCTTCCTGTGAAATTTGATGTATGGGATTGATTTTAGATGAAGGCCTATATTAGTCTAGTCACTCACTGACATATTTATTCATAATTGTTTGGTAATAGCCTGTGTTTATTTTTTTATGGTAAATATTTCAAAGCTACTATTCTCTGGGGTCCTCATATAAAAGAAGATATTTATAGCACTGGAATTTTAGCCACACTGCAATTAAAATGAAATGCAATCAATAAAATATTAATGCTGGTATGTGTGAAGATCAACTCCTTAATGGCTAGTCCATATCTATGATGCTCTAGCTTCCCGAAGGTCAATATATAAAAGAAACAATGGCTTAACTAGAAAATTGGAAACACAATACCTATATTAATTCCTTAATTAAGTGCATGATTTATCGGTGAGAGTTTATACTGTTTGGTTTTTCCAAAACCATTTTTGCTAGACTGGGTTACCACTTTGAAGTCTGAGATAATTGAAATTTATTATTATTATTATTATTATTTTTATTTTTGAAGCAAGAAGTCTATTTTATTATATTGTTCTTGATAAAGAGATTAATAATATCAGTGGTAAAAAAATTTTAAAAGGTAGAAACAAGTAAGGGTAAGATGCTCATGGTAGGATGGTAAGAATGGCACTAGCTCCTAGATGACAGGTAACTCCTTAGATGAAAATGGTCTTATTTTCTATATTTTCTAGATCCTTCCGTGGCCAATCTATCAGCAGCTTCATTGCCTTTGATGCCATGATGATCGGGAGCATACTTCCATTGAATATCCATTTCTTGGGAAGCTTGATCAATCCTCTCAAAATCTCTTCTGTTGACAACATCTCTTCCAGAGGCCATTTTCCATCCATTTTCTTTCCAGTTAGGCATACATTCCATTATGGCTTTGATGACAAACTTGCTATCTGTTCCAGTGATGTGTTTGTCTAGGTTTTGGCTCTTTGCTTGTTCAATTGCTGTATGGGCTGTTTTCAGTTCAGCACTTTGGTTTGTCTGCAGTCCAGAAACCCTCTCACTTACATTTAGAGGGCTTGTGTACCATCTCTTCCGTTATTTCTGCAGCTGCCATCTACATAAACAGTTGGAGCGTATTCTCAGTGCAAGCCAGAAATCTGTCCCCGTCGTCCCCTGGAGCTCATGTTGTACTTTTCCAATAGGATAGCTCAGCGTTGTCCCAGATGACCAGTTGGAGGGTGTCTCTGATTAATCTGAACATTATTTTTAATGCTAGTAATCACCATAACAATACAGGAAGTAGAATCATAGGATTTTAGAGTAAGAAATGGCTGTATGGTTCTCTTCCCACCCTTTTATTTTAAAAGAAGACCTGGGGATCAGTTCAGTAATGATGGAAGAGTTATTCATGTCACACAGCTCGTGTCCTAGGTCACGGCTCTCCAAAATACCAGGCAACTGTATTTCAAGTCCCCAAACCAAGGCCCAGCCTATATTCACCTTTTCTTAGGCAGGATGAAGGAGGATTTAAGTATGCGACAGCATAAAGGATCAACAGAAGCTTGTACTAACTGAAAATTCTACCTCACAATGGCAGGTGCAGTGGATGAGAGCAAACCACCCATCTCCCAACTGCCACCTCAAAAGTAAGTGTCTGAAATGGCTGACACCAGCTTTAGTATTGTGAAAGGTACTGCCTCTAAGACCCAGGTAGATGGATAAATTTCCCTGGAGTTCCTTCCAAGTAAAATGGATTATTGAAAAATATTGATATCTCTATTGCCATTATGGTATTTTATGTTGACAGTAGCAGTCAAAAAATAACAATGAATTTTCCCACGAATTTTCCATTGCTACTTTATATGTGAGTCAGCTTTAATTATTCATTTTTACTTCATGTGGGAATAACAAAAATAATATAAGCTTTGTCTATTTGTATAACTCTAACAGGTCTTTACAAAGGAGGGGGTAAAGTTTTTGAAATGAGGTTTTTATTTTGCACCTAATTGTACCAATTTATAGCAACAAAGCAAACATACAAACAGAATTATGGAGTGGTGCAACAGAAATGGCTATTCACTTCAGTTTCTAAAACATTTACTTTATCATATAAATGGTCACTGGGCAGTTAGAACATGTTAAAGGTGATTGAGTAATTTCAGCAATATTACCCAAACTGCATCAATTTACCATCAAAAGACAGCTTCTTTGTCAAACTGATACCAACATTGGCCTTTCAGCTCTGACGAAAATGGCTTCTCCTGATTTAATTACGTTTTCAATCTGATTGTTTGGTAAAGGTTTTTTACAACAACCAAATCAAGTTGACCATTTGGGTTCTCTTTCCTGCTCTTATTCACACTTCCTCATTACCTTTTCATGTCTCAACAAGTTAACCAGAGTCACGAGTTATAAAGAGGTCTCAGCTCTTTCTGTGAGACATTTGCGTTTCTGCTTTTTGAAGCACCAGAAGAGGATGTACCTCTGTGTCTTTTGGTGTCTGTAAACTGAAATTGCTGATTTGCAGTGTAAATGCAAGAGGATCCCTTGGACAACATTCAGTTTACTCTTTCCCAGGTTGAGAGATGTTTACCACTGGTGTGTAAACAAGATGATTTTAGGAAACATATGGATATTGAGTGATACCATCAGAAAATTAGCTTCTTTTCAGGTTTTTTGAGACTTCTAATTATATCAAGAAGAAAATCTCAGGCTGGTGCTAACAAAGAACACTCTAAGACTTTTTATCATCCTTTTAAATATATGCAAGGCAGGCCTCAGGCTCAGAGTCTTCAGCAGATGACTATGTGGAGCTAAAATTTAATAATAATGTATGGTTTTCATTAAATTAATTGTTTTTCAGATTAACATTTATTTATGACACTGGTTATTTATGCCACCGACATAAAACTTCCTTTTAAGACACATTTATTTAAGTTAAAAACAAAAGGAGTTAATTTAGAGACAAATATAAAGTAAAAATCAGTCCAGTGAATACAGTAGGGCTAATATTACAAATTCTCTAGTCAGTGACAGGATAAAAACGAAGCTGTGGTGGGAATGATTACAGCTTGGGGAGCCGGAGACCAGCTCCCTCGCTTGGCAGATGGGAAACCCAACGTCCAGAGAAATTAGGAAATCACAAAGTCAGTACGGCAACCCACAGGCTTGCCCACCAGGTGGATGTCACACCTTTATTTGACTAGTTTGAGTAATTTTTCTTTAAAAGGACCTTTTTTTCTCATCAGTTTGTAAAAAAATGTGCACTAAGTTTGAACTTTGTTTTTCATTCTCATTTTATGACAACTGATTTGACAAGGATATTGAAGAGTAACTGTAAAGGTTAAGGAAATTAAGCCAGATTGCCAGACATGAGTTGGTTAGTGATAAGAGAAGTAAAATTAAGTTGCCCCAGGTATGAAATTTAAGCTTAAACTCACAGCTAAATTAGAGTTTATTCTCTTTTGAGCCTGGTTTGCCAAAACAAACCAAAATGTGTTTTGTTTTGTTTTAATTAATAAGTCTTGAATTCTTAGAAACATGGCAAGCCTAACTTTCCAACTCTCTAATCTTGTGGGCTCCAGGCCTCTAAATGTACCATCTGCTCCAGCTTAGCAGATGTTCTAGAGGAAAAGGAACGAAATTTCAGAATGATAGAACAGTCACTGACCTATTGACTATTTTCTTTCTTTCTTCTCTTCTTTAATTGAAGTTTTCTCTTATCACTTATTATCTATTTACTGACATCTGTCTCTCATTGGAGGAGTAGGTTAAGTGAGGAGGTGTGCAGCAGAGTTCAATCTGGTCCAATTGATTAGATGTAAGGTTTTATGCTATATGTGGAAAGAAGTAAAACAGAATAAGACATTTAAAATGTCTTAAAATTCCACTAATTCCTTAATCTTATACTGCCTCAGTTTCCTTTTTTTCAAACAATAGGACTAATAGTCATTTGAGTTATTGTGTTGTCTGGAGACATCTGTATCAGCTATTAATGAAGTGTAAAGCCCAAGGTTGAAATGGGAAATAATTCAGCTGATTTTCCTTTTTTGTTTTTAAAGATTTATTTTATTTATTTATTTCTCCTCTTGTCCCCTTGTTGTTTGCACTCGCTGTGTCTGTTCATCATGTGCTTGACTTCCTTTTAGGAGGCACCAGGAACTGAACCTGGGACCTCCCATGTGGGAGAGAGGTGCCTAATCACTTGAGCCACCTCTGCTCCCAGCCTTTTTGTCTCTTATTATATTTTTCCTCCTTGTGTCTCTTGCTGCATCTTCTTGTTGCATCAGCTAACCACACCAGCCCATTGCTTCAGTCCATCGTGTCAGCTAGCTGTCTTGCTTGTCTATCTTTAGGAGGCCCTGGGAACTGAACCCAGGACTTCCCATGTGGTAGGTGGGAGCTCAATCACTTGAGCCACATCCACTTCCCTCAGGCTGATTTTCTTAAAGCCTAAATCACTCCAGGGTTATAAATTAGGGGTGGAGAAAGTACATAAACTTTTCCAGGTAGCTACTATTCTCCCATATTGAGGTTTCTCATTTTCATAACCACCGTTCTGGCTCTGATGTTTTCATTCTTGATTCTGAGAGCCCAACTAAGTAGTCATGGGGGAAGTTTCAGTCTCTGAGGAATTCAAAGGAACCTTATCCCACACGCCCCGCAGATATTGTTTAAGGCATGCTGCTGGGCATCAGCTCAGTAGGAAAGGAAGACACTGCCATATTGTCTTGGATTTATTCTCAAGAATTCATGAACAGACCTGTTTCTACCTCAGAATATCCTTGCAGAAGCAAAAAGGACAACCATGTGGAATTGGGGATCATTTGTGAACATTTTGCACAAGAGCCTGAAGCTCATCTTTACAACTCCTTGAAAGACTGTTACTTATCTAGGAACATCATGTTATGCATCCCATACCAGCCAAGATTTCATCTCAGGTTCCCAGTCTTTAGAAATGTCTCTTCTGTAGTCTCCCCTGAAAATAAGAGGGAGGGTGGACTATTGGTGTGTAAAGATTACATAATGCCTCTTTAGCAACTCATGTCAGTATGAGTTAATTTGGTTTCTGTGACCCACATATATTTTTATGACTTTGCACTTGCTTGGAAGGTTCAACAGCTTTATGTGTACTGAAGATCCTCCCCTTTTTCATCAGTGAGGAATGAAATACAAAGAGCTATTCGCTTGTTTATCAACACTGAGTCATCCCATAGTTGCGTCACAGCTGCAATGACTCCATTTCTCAGCCTCCCATTGAGATGTTTCTTCTGCTATGTTCTCCAGAGTAGCATTCTCCATCTGAGCTTTCACCATTGCCAGGTGAGTTCAGAAAACAGTTATCTCAGGTCTACCTATACTGATTGTTTTGGTCAGCCAAAGGTGTGCCTTTTGAAATATACCAAAGATTGGTCGGTCTTTATAAAGGGTATTTATTTGGGGTAGAAGCTTACAGTTAC
>PVKH010029071.1:0-12716 GCA_004027955.1 Chaetophractus vellerosus | reverse complement strand
TCATTTGCCAGCAAGGTGACAACCTTTATTAAACCAATTCTATCCTGCTTTACTTGAATCATAAAATCAAAAGGAAATATTAATTTATGGTTAAATAATCATTTTAAACTGAGCACATCAGAGAATTCAGTACACGATGCTTTTAAATCTTTGTCGCAGCATGGCATACATAGAAAATGATACACAAGGTAGTAAACAGACTAGACAACTGATTCCACAACTCCAAACACCATGGGCTGCCCCAGGGCGCAGAGGACAAATACCGGAGACTATCCTTTAAGAATTCTCCAGCACACAGATTAGAAATCTCTGTACTAACCAATTGAAGCAGCCATGGAAAATGTTTTCTATAACAATAAAAAATTAATAGATATTCACTGAGTGTCTGCTGTGTACAATACTCTATGATCAATGATAGAACCAGGAGGAAGATTTGAATACCAGGCTAAGTCCAAATGTCACCCTGTAGGCAGCCAAGCACAGTGAAGTATTTAAGCAAAGGATCATAGTTTAAAAACAAACAAACAAAACCAAACAAAACAAAAGAAACACAAGTATAGAAAAATTCAAGACCCATTTGGAAGATGATACTAGAAAGATAGTTCAAGGCCAAATTTGTTCTTCTCTTTGTATTGGGAGTGAGGGAGTTGAACTAAAGTGTTCAATGAGCAAAACCCTTAGTATCCCCTAAAAAGGTGAGAGGAAGAGCAGGAAATCATGTTGAATGTGGTGTTTTAGGGAGTATAATTTGGTAGCAAAATGGCCAGGGTTTGAAAAGGAAACCAGGAAGGCAGTATGTATAAAGGAAATAATATTCTTGAAGTTAGGAATGAAAAAGAAATAAAAATGTGAAAGATATATAAAAAAAGACAGAACAATACAACTTGATGACTAGTTAGATCTAGTTATGGATCGACAGGAAGCTGAAAGAAAAGTTTAAGATGTGTTCAGGTTTTTTTTATCTGGGGCAATGGAATTATTTGATGTCATTACTAAAATATTTCAGGAAAAAATAACAAATTATCTTTTAAACATTTTGAATTTAGGTGCAGGGCATTCAAGCATTTGCCAAAAATGTTGATCTAGATCTTGAGAGAGAGGTAATATTTGAAATTGTATATATGAATGAGAGCTCCAAAAGAGATGATGCAAATTTTAAATTATACAAAGTCATACAGGCAATATTATTAAAATGGAAACGTGTATATAGGTTCAGCAACATTCCATACAGATTTCTTCCAACTGTCCACAAATCATTTACTCAAACAACATTCAGCAAATATTTCAATGTGTACTGTGACAGGACTGGGACATGCTGTGGGAAACAGGACTAACACAGTACTTGAGCTCATGGAGCTTGCACAATAGCACGGGAGATGGGTGTTAAGCAAAATCACATGCAAATAATTGTACAGTTGCCAACTAGGTTAAATGCTAAGAATTCAAATCAAAGTGTTGTGATAAATTATTATTGTCAAGTCATAAATATGCTATATACTAAATTCTTGTCCTTAAAATATTGATGGAGATATATTACATATTTAATATTCAATGTTGGCCTTAATGAAGGAGTTTGTACACTTTTTTTAAAACATACATTTCTCATTTAAATGTACTAGATACATATAATTTTTTTAAATCATGCAATATGTTACACAATATATTTGGATCATAGTAACAAATTCATATAGTATTTGTCCTTTTGCTTCTGGCTTGCTTTGTTCAACATAATGTCCTCCAGGTTCATCCATGTTGTCATATGCTTTACCACTTCATTTCTTCTCACAGCTCCATAATATTCCATCATGTGAACACACCACAGTTTGTTTAACCATTCATCAGATGATGGACACCTGGGTTGTTTTCTGACTGTAAACTCCTTGACAGCACTAAGTGAGTCTTACTTATTATTATATCTGCAATGTCCAGCATAGCATCTGGCACATAGGAGACACTGAGGAATGAATGATTGGATGAATGCTTGACTATCAGCAGGATAAAATTACCAGGAAAATCTCCATGTTTTTATTTTTAATCCTTCATCATCAGTAGCAAAAACTATTGAACATTGGCCACAGATTGGACACTGGACTAATTATTGGATTATAAAGAAACAAAAAACATAGTGCTTACTCTCAAAGAGCTTATAATTTAGGGACATAGAACATACAAATCATTTAGCATTTCAAGTCTTTTAAACTGCTTTCACATAATACATCTCCTTTACTCCTCATTACAACTTATGAGGTAGGGAGGACAGACTTATCTCCATCATTCCAGTAAGAAAATTGAGACCCACAGAGATTAAGTGACTTGCCCAAGGCTACAAAGCCATAACTGGGCAGAATAAGGACTAGAACTCAAAGGCTAGTATCTGGGTGCAGTTTGGAGTATAACAGTAGTCAGAGTTAAGATTTCAGAAATAGATAACATAGCTTAAATAACATCTTAAGCATTCAGACTTATAATTTAACATCAATTCACCATCCAATCCCTTATTTTATCTTGGATGCCAAAAAATAGTTATGTACAGCATAAAAACTGAATCACCACTTGATATATTTAACCTGAGATTTCTGAATGCTATTTTTAAATGCCTTCAAAAGAAATAAAAACTAAAGGGTTATATATTCCAAGAGCCAATATAAATATTTATATATGTTGCTTTCAAATTTAATTAATTTGCAAATTTTTCCTCTAATCCATAAATGCAAAAGTATTATTTTTTAAGTATGAGGAAGTGATTGCTAACAACTCCTAGTAATGCAGGTAGCAGTTATATTTCAAGCCTATATATCAACCAAACATAAGGGATAAGGAATAAAGGCTTAAAGTTGCTCACATATCTTAATAGGTACATTTTATTGCCTCCAGCCCATATCTTTCTCCCAAAACAGCCCCTCCTTCCCTTCTTCCCCTACGGCCATGTTTCTTCTAGGTAACCCTGACCTCTCAGACAGGGCTAACTGGATCAGGGGAGGCTTATTGATCCAAGCAGGTCCAATCATATTTTCCCTAGAGAACTTGAACTGAGAGATACAGAAATTGAGCCTGGGGGGTGGAGTAAAGCTAAGGAGACCACTAAAAGGAAATACACAGACCTCCTTTGCTAAGGACCCAGGAGCTGCCTTGACCTTCTATTCCTAAAATCTGTTTGTTTCATCATGTACCCCAGTGTCCTTGCAAACTATTCCATACTTTTGTTTAAGCTAGTTTGCAGTGGTTCCTTAACATGCAACCAAAAGAGACCCAACTAAGTCTTGGCTGGAAACAGAATATGAGAGAAATAAGAAATGTTACCTAAGGATGACGGACATAATCTGCTGTACCTACTGATAAGACATGCACCTGCAAGAGTGAAATGCAGCAAAATCAAATGCATCATAAGGTAATTCATTATGTTTAATAAACAAGTCAGTTGTTCAACTTCCCTTACTCTTTTGGTCCAAGTGTTTATTTTTAATAAATAATATTTTAGGTCAAATATACATTCAATACATGGCTTAGGGGAAACAACAGACACAGGGTATATAAAAGGGAATAAAGCATTTAATCATCTACATAATTTTCAATGATCTAAGCAAGCCTTTTCCTATGAGATTAGCATCATATTACATCCAGCTTTTCAGGACTGACCATTACAAGGACATAAGTGCATTTAATGGTGATAGGAACAGTGTGCCTCCTAAAGAAAAATGTATCTTTATTGGCATCCTTCCTTGCTTTAGAAATGCCTATTTCTGTTTCTTTCAGGCCTAGCACCTATGAACGTATCTTAATTTGCATATGGTTTATGTTATCCTCACAGGCAGACTACGACAGCTCCAAGTTTATTTACCTATAGAAATTTAGCATAATGTAACCCTATCCCCTGCTGATACTATACATTCTTCTACCATAGACTGTTCATTCTTATCAATTCGTTCTTCATTCACTTTACTTAGTTCTATTGGTATCTCCAAGTCTGTACAAGATAGTCAGCTTTATGCTGGATATAAAACATTAAATTTGAGTGCAGCCATCAAGAGGGTTACACTCTAGTTGGAGAGTGAGAAAGACAAAGAATTTTTCACAAAACAAGAAAATATATGAGTGGGTGACAAAGAAGTGAGCCAGGGTTCCAGTTTTTGCATTCATTTTTGTTTTGCATAAGAAGTTTCTTCTTATAGATATAATTGATACAGTGAAAGAATCTCTGCTTTAAGGATGGGTGCAGCCCTAAAACAGAGTCATCCAAAACTTCATTCCTGCATAGATGATGAAAATGAAATTCAGGAAAAAGTCATTCTCTTGTTCCAAGTGAAAAAAAAATGTGATGTAATTTTATTTCAGGGGTAAGAAAGACACCAGATAATATTGTTTATGCAGTTATATTCAAGGATGCCGTAGAAGGTCTTGGAGTGGCTCTCAGGACAATAGCAAGCTGGGCAAGTCCTCCACTTGTGATTTACTGCTACAAAACCTGGTGTTTCTGAGTCACTTTCATTTTGGTTATCAGTGAAGATCTATAATCCAACCAAGAGGAACAAGCTATTTTAGCAAAAAATATGTCCAGAATTGGAAATTTAAAAAATAATCACTGAAATCACCTTCCTTATACCATAGATGAGATTGTCTGGGGAAATGTCTGAGAAGTACAGTGCCCTTTATATTTTTTGATGGTTTAAGGGAAAAGTCAATTTCATTTTAGTACTGGATAAGAATTAAAAGATTACATTTTTAAAAGGTACAAAACTGAATTATGAAAAATCCAGGGGTAATTATCATAAAGTTTGTGATATGAGAGCCATATACCACTGTAGAAAAAGAAAAGATAGTAAATCACAAGAAAGGAGGTAGTCTCCTCAATTTGCTGACATCCATCATTCATCTCTAAGTCTCTTGTTCAGGAGAGGCCCCTACAGGTTTGATTTACCCTCTACTCTATCGAAAGTGGGATTCAGCTAAATACAAAATTAGATCTCATGGTAAAAGATGCCATAACATATTATAATCAGGGCCTAAGAAAACCCTGAATGTAAATATCCATAAGAAAAATATGGAAAACTCAGCACTTTCTGCTTCTCAGTACTTTGACTTTTTCTTAAGGATCCAGCAATCTATACAAAAAAAGTAAAACCAATTATTATTAATATATAATGACTTTCTTCATCCCTTATAACAGTTTTGCATTTAAAATATATTTTATCTGATACTAGTATCACTATTCCAGATCTTTTTTTGGTTACTATTTTTGTGGACTATCTTTTTCCAAACTTTCATTTCAACCTGTTTGTGTCCTTATGTCTGAAGTGAGTCTCTTGTCAACAGCATATAGATGGCTCATATTTTTTCATCCATTCTATCAGTCTATGTCTTTTGACTGGCAAGTTCAATCCATTAGCATTCAATGTTATTGCTGTAAAGGCATTACTAACTTTGTCCATTTTATCCTTTGGTTTTCCATTGTCATATCTTACTATTGTGTCTTATAACCCTTACTTATAATTTTCATTTCTACACTCTTCTCTAAGCCTCTCATCCTTGTGTTTTCCTTTCAGGCTGCAGAACTTCCTTTGGTATCTCTTGTAAATCCAGTCTCTTAATGACAAACTTTCTTAGTTTTTGTTTGTCTGTGAATACTTTAAACACACCCTCATTTTTGAAGGAGAGTTTTGCCATACAGAATCCTTGGCTGGCAGTGTCTCTCTTTCAGTACTTTAAATATATCATATCACTGTCTTCTCGCCTCTATCTTTTCTGATGATAGATTGGCACTTAATCCTATTGAGGTTCCCTTGTATGTCATGCTTTGCTTTTCTCTTTCTGCTTTCAGAATCCTCTCTTTATCTCTGACATTTGTCATTCTGAATAGTAGGTATCTCTTTTTGCCCAGTGTTTCCTCCTCTGCCCCCCATGGCTCTTCTTTGATTTTTGGTTCAACTTATTCTAGTTTTTAAAATTGTCCATCTTAAGTTATTAATATTGGGCCAGGGACTCACTAGTGGGGTGCTGATTTTCTCCCTGGAATTGGGTTGAGATCAAAAATTAATTTTTCTCATTGCAATGTCACAGCCAGACAGCAGATGGCACTCATCTGTGGGCCTTTCCACAGAGGTGTGTCTTTCAACTTCCTTATCCAACTTTCTGGTCTGGCCGGAGCTGAGATCAAAGCAGGCTCTGCTGGCCAAATTCACTGAAGAGAAACCACTCTCCTCCCTCTGTCACACACTCCTTTTACCCAGGGAGGAAGATGCCAGTTCCCCACTCAATCAGCTGCAGTATGCCATGGGTTTTATCAAGGCTGCATGCCTTGGGGGTGGGGGATGGGTACCTTTCCAGGCTGCTTCAGGGTTAGTAACTCATGGTTGTCATTTCAAATTCATCTCTCTGTCCTTCGCCCTCCTGAGGGTTGTGCAGCACTGGCCTGGTCTGATAACCCCCAAAGCAGGTCCCTCAGACATGTCCCTCTATTGTTTTTGTGAGAAAGCTGAGCCCTGCCTGCCTACTGTGACAGCATCTTCCTAGAACTCCTCCCTAATTATTCTTAAAATATAAGAAATATGAAGATACTGCTTTGTACTCATGCTATTCTTTTCTGCCCTCGACAACCCATGTTTAATCATTCATGTCCTAGCAGGGAATAGAGGGCTCACCCAACTTGGGAGACTTACAAAAGTTTAAAAGAGACTATTTACAAAGATATGAACAATGTTTAGGAAAACTAACAAATATTAGTATTGCAACAACAGTAGGGAGGTATTGCCATCTCTAGGCCTAGTGGGGTAAGGTGATGGAGCAATTACTGGAAACCAGAAAGAAAGCTGTGTGGAGAGAGGGAGAGGGTGGCCTGAAATAAGCTATGGCTACAGGCTGGGAGCAAAGGGAATAAATATTCAATTCCACAACCTCACTCCATTACCCTCTCATCCACTGCCAGTGACCCTCATTGGCCAAATCCAACTGGAAGCCAGAGGACAATAAGCCTATTTGATGCAGGTCAGTGTGTCAGGGCACAAAGTAGAATAGAGAAGGATGAAGAGGGGGTCTCAAGGGGCAAATGCAAGATCTCCAGCACACTTGTCAATCTTCACTGCTTGAATTCTTCCCATTTTTCACAGCATGTGTTGAATGATACACATTTTTCTTTATTGGTATGATAACACTGTAATGTGCTAATTAAATGTGATACCTCCTGTTCTCTTAATTCCTATGGCACTTTCTCTTTACCTTTCCTATGAGTCTCATGATATTCTACCTTGTATGCTGTTTGTGAATTTGTCTTAATATCAAACCCTAAAAAGCATGTGTATGTGCGTACAAACACCCATGTGCATGTAAGCATGGGTATACATACACACTCACACATACACACACACACTCCTAAACTCTATTCTCTATGGAAATGGTATGTAGCTTCCTTATATTTGCACTCCCCATAGCATCTAGAAAACTTCCTTGAATATAATAAATTCCAAAAGTATAATGAATCAAATTGATACAAGATTAATTTTGTGAAAATTACATCTTTTACATTTATTTCAGTTGACCTTTAAGGAAAATAAAAATTAAATCCATTACGAAAATCCCTATATTTCAATTCACTTATCAAGACTAGGTGTAAATGAGTCATTTCCCTTTCAAGACTTATTTATTTATTTATTTATTTATTCATTCATTCATTCATTCATTTATTTATTTGGTAAGGAGGGCAGCCATATCTAATCTTACAGAGTTGAAGTAATTAGATCAGAAACAGATATATTCGGTAAGGTCTTGGAGTTTAAAAAACCAAATTTCTGAATTAATTATATTTTTAATATGACAGTCTGGAAAATCATATAACTAAAACAGATTTTTCTTTGATAAATAGGAGCATACCTCAACAATATCAAACCCAATTAAGAAATGGAATGATACTGCTACGTTTGACTTTTATATTAGCTTTATACCCCCATAAAATTCTAATTAAATCATTGCTACAGCAATCATTTGTTGATGAACCAATCCAGATACTGAGAGAATAATTCTGCCCTATAAGTTCCTTTTCTGAATATTTACATTTGTCACTTTTGTCAAAAATTACATGTGTTAAAGGGTCAATGTAAGATAAGCAAAGATGGAAATTTATCAAAAGATAGGCAAGTGAACTAAAATTATTCTTTTTTGGCTATTCTAATTACATTAACCATGTGTTTTATTTCAACAGTGACCCATCAGCTTTCTATTTCAGGGTGAGAATAAATTTTATTATATTTATCAAGCAATGCAGGCACCTCTGCATTATTAATAAGTAACTCCCATTTTTCTCATTGATTTTAAGAATTATGTTTGGATTTAAAATTTTTAAACACTGTTTTTCTTACCCTGCTAATGTTTTTGCCTTTCAGTGTTTGAGAAAGAAAATTTTCTTTTCCTCTCAATTTTTTCCTGCTTGGCTAACATCATCAATGACAGCCTTCAATTTGTGTGTTTATGAAATCTTTCTCAAAGTACACTGACCTCCCACTGATTGATTGGTTATGAATATAGATTAAGATTGATAACATCTGTTCTAAAAATAAGCAATTGAGACATATTCCAAAAGAGTTCTAATATCTACACAGTTTCATTGCTTCACTTAGAACATAAAGAAAACAAAAAATGCAGTTAATGGAACACCCCATCTTGCTGGAGAAGCAAGGTATTAGGATAGCAGTAGTGGAAATTTTAAAATTCTTTGTAAATCACTATTCCAGAAAATTCAATATTAACCCTAAAAATAATTTAGTGCAATATATCCAGATTTACTTTATTCTAAGATATGTTGGGTAATGGAAAAGTTTTATTTGTTGAAAAATAGATTAAAATGTTCCAATACCCTTATTTCTCACAAAAGTGCATGCAAATGAAAGAAAAAAATTATCTCCTGCAGAATACCTTCCTTAAAATTGTTCACGGTGTCCTGTTATTATACCATAGTTAATTAGCTCATGAAAATGATGCAGAAATGAAAATAAGAGATCAGCAATTACTATCATAATTTATAGCCTAGAGTGTTAAGCTCAGAATGACAAAATTATTTTAAAACAAATCATTTCATATCTCATCTTTTTTTATCATCAAATCAACAGTCTTATAAATCATAACAGTATAAAAGTCCTGTTTCGTCATTTTACTTCAAACACAGAGTGTTTTCCTTCATGTCTGAAAATAAAGTCAATTTGCATTCACACCCCATAAATCATATTCACACAATATATATTGTCATTTATTCAGCTCTAGCATAAATATCAGTTTAAGTACTGGCTGGGCAAAGTAACCACCTTCTGAAAAAATGCCCAAATTCAAACTTTGGTTGAACTTATATTAATCTTCAATGAAAACTTTTGCCTCTCTGGCCCCTTACAATCTGAATTTAAGAACTTATTAAGATGAAAAATATCCAGCACGGACTTCAAAAGTATAAACCAGAAATCACCCATATTTATCCTCTTGAGCAAATGCACCATCTCAGATGCCAATTTTTAAAACATCTGAGAGAAAAAAACAAATATCGTATTACCAGTCCTAGAACTATTTGTCTATGTGTCAGACTTTTTCCATTACAGGTAAAGCTGTGGCAGCATTTTGTCAATGCAATGGTAAGACTGCTTATGAGGCATTCACAGTCTGATCCGTCAAGGAAAGAACGATGTGGGAGACTTAACATTTAAACAGACAACCCTATATTTTCCCCTCCAGGTAGCAGGGTACCTACAGTAACTGAAAGGTTAAGAATATGTCTTCCTTGTCTTCTCTACTCTCAAATTCCTTAAAGTAGCTCTGTTTGTTCTTAAAAATGCTGTGCCTTTGTGGGACAGCCAGGGTCTCCGTGTCTGACAGGCAAAAGAAAGCCTCATTTAAAACAAGGAAAGAACCTCCAGCTCACCCTCCCCCCGTCCCTGGCCACACTCTGAGGGGGCACACAGGTGCCAGCATGTAAGAACATAAGGGAGTCAAAGTAACTGTGAGCAGGGACAGAGAAAACTCTAATCTCCTGTACAGCTTACACCCTTCTCAGAAATCCCAGGCTTACTCCACTTACCAAAACAAAAAGGAATCTGACACCAAAAGGATTTTCATGCTAGAGAGTCCAAAGCCAAATCCTTAATTTTTAGGTAAGAAAATTGAAGCCCAAACGTGTTGTGACATGCCCAAGGTTTCCAAATTCTCACTGCAGTGTTATTTCCTCACAGACACTCCACTGGCACCATTAACAGAAAGCCTATTTCTGGGGCAGTATTCTGCCCTAGGCCCCTCTGGCAGACCTCGAACATGCCATGATCTTTCCTACTGTGGGCCTTTCCACCTGCCATTCCTTCTCCTGTTCCTTCTCTGCTCAGATATTTCTCCTCAGAGATTACATGCCTGATAACCCTAACAAAAATTACTCACCCCTTTCTCTCCCAGCATATCTTTATCAAAATCTAAAATTATCTTCTTTACTTATTTGTTCACTCATTTCTCCTCTCTCTCCTCCCATGAGGCAGGGGCCATAATCTGGCACATAGAAGTTGCTCATAAATTGAACACTGCTTTGTACCCAATACTGCTATAATTATGGCAGATAGAAAGACAAATGAGCCTGGGTCCTGTCCACCACGACGTCATGTTCTAATGGGAGAAGCAACTACTTGAGTCAGTAAGCCTAATAAAGGCAGAATTGAATAAAAGGATTTAAAAATAAGGCATTAGGAGAGTATAGATGAACTGACAATCTACCTACCTAGAAAACCAGAGGTTTCTTAGAGGAGGTGGAATTTTTTTTGTTTGTTCGTTTGAGTAGGGCTTGACTTTAACAGAGACTCCAGGAGGAAATAACCTTTCAGGGGAAAGGAACACCATGACCAAAACCATGGAGAAGGTAAGCATTAAATATCTGGCTGGAGTATGAGAAATGGAGAGACCCAAGGATAAGAACAGAGTAAGATGAGGACGTTTCAAATCCCTTGACCACATGTCCTTTTCCCCAGTTCACAGTGCCCCTCCCTTCTGTTCCACTTCCTTCATCACTAGTCCAGACATCAAGACATCACTTTATTCAGTCACTTTCAAAAAGCCTCACACTCAGTTTTCTTCTCCACCTGTCCTTCAAGCCCCAATATTAGTCCAACCATATAATCTATATCTCACTGGCAAAACTCACTCCCTGAGTGTATCCGTGTCCCGATGCAAGTAGTCACTGTTTCTTGACATCCTTCTGTGTATCATTTAAGGCACTTGCCTAGAATATTGTTTACATCCAACTTAGACACTGTTTGCACAGTCTGGATGTCTTTCAGATAATGTCTGGCTCTGTGGGTCCCCACAGATGTCTTTGCTGAACTCTCAGCTCATGTCTTGTCCAGGCCTCATCTCAGTACTATACTTGTTGCTGGATTCCTCTGGACTCTAAGTTCTCTAAGGACCACAACTATGTCTCTCATTCATTTATTTTTTATCTCTATCACAATTCATGATACATTCTAGATATTGAATATATATATATATACAAATACCTGATTTTATAAGTAAGTGAATGAACAATGGTACAATACATATGGATAGGATGGGATGGGAGGAGTTGAAATTCCAAATTGAAAAGTTTAACTAAATTTTTCATTGAAGGCTGATTAAAAACTTTGGAATAACATGATCAGGTCTATTTCAAAACCAATTCTGGCAGTGGAAATCTGGCAATGCCTGATGTGGAAGATGGACTGCAGGGGAGATAAATGTATGGTAAAACAGTTAGGAGGCCATTACAAGTGCCCAAGTGAGGAAAATATGGGTTGGATTAATGCAAAAACAATAGGAATCACCAAAGAAGTTCATTTGAATCGGAAAATGATGGGTTCAATTTAAACATACGATATAAAATATGCAATAGGCTATTAGGAATATGGGTCTGGATAACAAGACATTTTTTTAAAAAGAATTGCAGAATTTTTAGAATTCGGAATCAACTAATCCCCTTTTCCTCTCCTCTATTTTAATTTTTGAAATTAGTATTCAGAGAAGATACTTCCATCCAGTGCGATGAGCTCTAATTTCAGTATCATTGCTTCAGAGATGACAATTGACATCATGGGAAGGATGACATTTCTAAGCGAGAAGGTATACAAAGAAAGGCTGAGAGGCACCAGGCTCCATGAACTTTCTAAAGTGCCTATATGTATGGCAGGAGTGAAACAGAAGAGCCAGGAAAGGAAACAAGGGAAATAGAATTGTCTCACTTTCAGAGTCACTTTATGGTACAATTCTTGCTTTAAGCACAGGTGATCTGGGTTCAATTCCTAAATTTATTTCTTTGAACTTTTTTAAGTACCTGCTCTGTACTAGGTACCATGCTGGGTTCAGAGGTCACAAAGATCAATGGTAGAATTGCAAACATTCATAGATTTACTGTTAGACAGGAATTCCTATAAGCTCGTGTGGTGGTTTGAAGCTATGTACCCAGAAAAGCATGTTTTTAAACTAAATCTATTCATGTGGGTATGAACTCATTTTAAGTAGAACCTTTTGATGAAGTTACATCAGTTAATATGTACCCCAGCTCAGTCAGGATGGGTTTTAATCCTACTACTGGAGTCCTTTATAAGCAGAATGAAATCCAGACAGAGAGAAAGCCACAGGAGGCAAGAAGCTGAAGTCAATAGAACCCAGAAGAGAAGGGAGAGGCCAAGAGAGGTCACCATGTGTACTGCTATCTGACAGAGGAGCCAAGGACTTAGGCT
>PVKH010029069.1:0-12724 GCA_004027955.1 Chaetophractus vellerosus | reverse complement strand
CATGCAGCTAAGCTTGGGAAGAAAGTGAGCCTGGAGAAGAAGGCAGAGACCAGCCACCATTTTGCCTTGCCACATGGCAGGAGACCAGGATTGCCAGCAGCCAACTTTGGTCAGACATCATCTTTGATGATGCCTTGATTTGGACATTTTCAAATCCTCAGAACTGTAGGCTTGTAGGCTCGTACCCAAACAAATTTCCATTACAAAAGTCAACCCATTTCTGGTATTTTGCAGTGCACAGCCCTTAGCAAACTAAGACAAGTTCAAACACTGGCTGTGGAACAAAGTGTTGAGTAATATACTTTACACAATCCACTTTTAGCAGTGAGTCTATCTGGGAAACCAATTCAGACTCTTCGTTCTATCCATAAACTCTCTGACTTTGCCAATCTGCCATTTCTCTGGTGGGACAATACCTCACAAATCTCAGCTGGAAAATTAAGAAGATAATGTTAATGAAAAATAATGCCAATTATAACTTCCATTCGAGTCTACCATGTGCCCTTTAGTAAATATTTTAAGCATTTTATATAACTCTTTAATCCTTACAATATTGCTGGCAAAGTGTTGCTCAAAAGACATTGTGGCATAGCCCTGACCAGGCAACTCACCAAAGTCAACAGCAGAAGAGACCCCCAGCCCATGCCTTATCTTACTACACCAACCTGCATGTCAAATACTAGCTATCAGACACGCTGGAGATTAAAGCCTGAGAATCGTTTGTTTCTTTGCATGACCACTAAAGTCTGATCTACCTCCTCATCCCCATTCAGCCCCACCCAATGCTTTCAAGGCTTCTAGAGAAATTCTGCAATGTATTTTTTAAATCTACTGGGATTTTAAAGTACACATTCAAAAAAGAAAAGTGCAAAAATACACCTAGCACCCAAAATCATTACTTGTGCCCCTCTCTCCCCTCTACTGGGTCATATGGAACTGAGAACATACTCTTTTAAAATGTTTCACTGAAGCTCAGTCATCAACTGCGAACGATGCAGTCTTGTCCCTAGCAAAGTTATCCTCTTTCCCCCGTCTCAGCTCTTCAAAGGGCAGTAGAGGCCACTGTACATTCCTCTCTTTAGTGAGGCTGGTAAACATCTGTCCTCCTTCTGCTGGAGCCTGCTCGGGCCCTTGAGGGCACTTGGACATTGACCCACAATCTGCTCCTATCCAAAATTGATTGCAATTATTTTTTGTCTTGTGGGTCAGATTTTTCAATACTTTAATCGTTTCTATGTCTCTGCTTATCCTCTTCCCATGCCTCCATGTTGTGTAATATTCCTTTGAGCTATCTTGTTCCAAAGAACTCCAAGAACTTGATGATTCAGCCCTCTACCCACATACCCACATGAGGCGGGATGTTCTCCTCCCTGCTTTTCATGGTATGAATTGTTTGGCTCTCCTGTAGTTCTGTTTTTCCAGCTGTCAAACAGCAGCTAGCTAGATTTTTTCCTACACACTGAAAACTGCCATGTTTGAGTAAAGTGTGCATGGTAGGGTGGATGCAAGGTCTTCAAAAAACACAAAAGTAAATGCCTTTTGGAATTCACAGAGCAGCAATGAATCTATGCAGAGATTCAGGATTTACAATTTTATTATGTGCCAAGTACCATACTAGCTGCTGGAAATATGCTGAATAAAACCCATTCTCTGCCCTTCACCAGATAAAGACACAAATAGTCAAGATTTATTAATTCTATTCATTTGGTGAGTCTGTAAATACCTAACGAGCAGCTATTATGTGTCAGGCATTATCTTAGGTGCTGGGAGTACATCAGTGAACAACACAGACAAAATCCTTGGAGATTACTGGATATAGAAATGCATAGTGGACAATTGCATTTGCTCTGGAGTCAGACCACCTGTGCCCAAATGCCGGCTGAGTAATAGTGGGAAGGTTATTTACTGCCCTGTGCCTCAGTGTCCTTATTTGAAAAGAAATGATAGCAATACTTACTGCATAAGGTTGTTGTGCAGATTAAATGAATTAATACAAATAAGAAGCTTGGAAGTATGTCCAGCGTGTAGCATGAGCACCCTAAATCTTAACTATTAATATTGTCAGGGAAATCACAGACACCTGTTGAGTGGCCATTGCACAGACCTCACGGACCCCCACCTCCTTCTCTAGGACAGTAAAAAAAGACACACTAAGCAGTCCTCTTCCAGTTTTCCACTACCCCCCGCCCCCGCTTTTCTGTTGTATGTTGTTTCACAACCTGGGGAAGATGTTAAGTCTAATGAAAAGACCACACCAGACCTTAAACCAGAAACTAGGAACAAGCAGCCAGAAGCTTATCAGGGCAGGAATTCTCAGTGGCAGGGCCCCTTGTCCCCCAAGATGTATAAAAACTACCCTCCAACAGTATAGATTTGTTGCTCTTGTCTGATGCTCGGTGAGGCATGTGGGGCTGCCATCTACCAAGCCCAACTCAGAACAGTTTTGGCCACCCCAGGAGACTGGCTGTGATAGGACTTCTTCCTCTGCTCTTTGCAACTCTTTGCATTGTGTAAGTGACAAAGAGATTAGTTACCTGTTCTGAACTATTTATACTGTGCAAGTAATAAAGTTTCTATTGTGCCCTGACCTGTTTTCCCATGAGACACCATTGTAACAACTTGTTCCACAAATACATTTCATAATTACATCACAGAGCAATGAATGCCTTGTTAAAAAAAAGAGTGCAAAATTAAGAGAAATGCAAATCAAAACCACAATGAGGGAAACAGATATGGTTCAAGCAGTTGGGTGCCCACCTATCACATGGGAGGTTCTGGGTTCAGTTTCCGGTGCCTCCTAAAGAAGACATGTAAGACAGCAAGCTGACGTGAAGGGCTGGTGCAGTGACCTGATGCAACAAGGTGATGCAACGAGATGATGCAACGTAGAGACACAATGAGGAAACACAATAAGAGACACAATATGCAGGGACCAGAGGTGGCTCAAGCGATCAGGTGCCTCCCTCCCACATGGGATGGTCCTGGGTTCAGTCCCTGGTGTCTCCTAAAAAAGGAAGATGAGCACACAGCAGACAGACACAGAACAAACAGCGAGCACCAACACCGAGATGGGGGGGGGGAGAAGTAAATAAATAAATCTTTAAAAAAAACCACAATAGTACATTGAGATACCACCTCACACCCACTAGGATGGCTGTTATTAGAAGATGAGAAAATGACAAGTGCTGCTGAGGATGTGGAGAAATAGGACCACTTATACTTTGCTGATGGCAATGTAAAATGGTGCAACTGCTGTGAAAAAGTTTGGTTGTTCCACAAAATGTTAAACACAGAATTATGATTTGACCTAGCAATTCCACTTAGGTATATACCCAAAAGAACTGAAAGCAGGGGCTCAGTCATTTGTACACCAGCCTTCATAGCTGTATTATTCCTAATCGCCAAAAGGTGGAAACAACCCCAGTGTCCATCAACAGATGAATGGATAAACAAAATGTGGTGTATACACATAATGGCATGTTATTCTGCCATTAAAAAGAATGAAGTTCTGCTAAATGCTACAACATAGATGAACTGTGAAAACATTATGCTGAGTGAAATGTCAGACACAAAAGAACAATTTTGTAGGATTCCACTTACATGAAATGCCTAGGATAAGTAAATTCATAGAAACCTAAAGTAGATTAGAGAGTACCAGGGGCTGTGGAGAAGGGGGAGTAGGGAATTATTGCTTAACAGGTACAGAGTCCCAGTTTTGAGTGATGAAAAGTTTTGATAATGGATGGTGTTGATGGTAACATAACATTGTAAATGTAATTAATGCCACTGAATTGTACACTTAAAAATGGTTAAAGTGGCCAAATTTTGTTCTATATATTTACCACACTTTTAAAAAGAGAAAGAAGAATGCTGTCTGGGAGCCCAGAGGCAAAGCAACTTCCTTAGTCAGGTGCAGGTGGTGGCAAGTCTTCTGGGAGGAGATGGCACCAGAGATCTGAAAGATGACTAAAATTTAGCCAGGTGGAAAACAAGGGAAATGGAATTCCAGGCAGAGAGAACATTGTGTTTGAAGACTCAGAAGCCAAAGAGAGAGCTACACTTAAAAACGCAAGTAGCTTACAGCAGGTGGCAGGAGGCCGGACAGGTGTGTGAAGGAAAGTGAAACGGAGCCCAGACATGTTCAGGAATTTTAACCTTATCCAGCAGCATGGGAAACAACTAATTTCAAGCAGGAAAGCAATAGAGGCTGCACTGGAGTGAAGTTACAAGAGGAGAGGTAAGTCAGAAGAGATGCTACAGTGATGGGAACCAGAAGGGAGGACGGTCTGTGCACAGGCAGAGGAGTGAGCACAGAGGGACATGGCAAATGAAAGAGACAGTAAAGAGGTCCGCGTGGGTGTAAGGAGAGGGCACGTGTCGAGACGGACTCCTGGTTTCCGACTTGGGCAATGTGGCCAGCAACACCTCTCATTAACGGGGGGCATAAAGGTTCGGATTTGGAAGAATTCGTGCCAGTAGTGAGGAACTCACTCTTGGCTAAAACGCATTTGAGAGGCCTCTGAGTCATCCAGGTGGAGACCTTCAGGCTCAGAATTGGGAAGAGAGATCCTGACCCAAGATATACTGGAGCAATCATCAGCATAGGGATAAATTTGAAGGCGTGGGAGTAGCTGAGATTACTCAGCTATTATTTAACTGAATCTCCACAACTCTGTGAAGTAGATTTAAAAAAAAAAAAAAAAAAGGGCCGAAAGGCATTTACTAATTGGACGGCAGACCTGGGCTTGTCTGACCTTTGACTCTCCCCCTTCTCCAACCTGCCATCCAGGTGGCATTCAGAGCTGCTGGAAGAAGCAGTCACCTCTGTGTTCAAGGCTTTAGGTCACTGCAGAGCTTACTCCAACCCAACACTGCTGTAGTTTCTCGAAATACAAATATTAAAAAAGCATGTCAGTGCCAGTCAAAGCAGGTTAAGAGAGACAGAAAAGCCAGGCCTCAAAAGTCCTGATAAAATGCGTATGTCAATCCCTTCAACCTCAACTCAAGTCTGTCTGTCAGAACACAAGGGGACTGATCATGGAGAAAGGAAAGCGAGGCTGGGCCTTTGCCTAAGGGGACTGGTTTGAAGGCGATAATGAAGACCTGGATACCTGGCTCAGATGAACACTGAAGAAGGACAGACAGCAAGACACGGAAGGAGAACAGAGGGAAGGGGCCTACGGGAAAGAGCCAGCAGGCCCAGTATACTCTAAACATCAGAGCCGTAGCGTAAGAGACTACTGCGACTTCTGGGGAATTCTAATTTCCTCTATCAACATCCCCCCTAAAAAATCCTTTTATAAGGACCAGAGAGACCTAATTGTCCGTGAGTAACTACCACTGGTCTTGTAAAACTTTATAAGCCCAGTGATGTGCCAACTTCTTCACCATGGTGTTCCCATACACTGCCTAGCATGGTAGCCTCTTAATCAGTATGAAACTTGAAGAAATTAAAGCTAAATGTAAATTAATATTTAAACTCAAAATATTAAAATTGTTTCCAAAATATATGTCACACTTTATATAATGCATTTAGCATGTTGGAAATTTTTCATCTTCCTTTAATAGAACACAGAGCCCTGAGTTGCCCATTTAGTAGTCTCTGACCTCTTATTCTAGTTAAGTTTTTTTGTCAGTATCCATGGTTACCAACTAGCTCCTAGACAAAAACCTGGGTCATTTCAATTACTTGCTGATAGGATGAGACAGCACTGTTTCTCATAACCACAAGTTGGAATCAGTCTAATTTAGAATCCATCTTTTAATCAAATTCACAGTCCATCTTTCAGCTTCTTCTAGGGTCCCTTTCAGTTCATCTGCCAACATTTTGATGCTGAAACACTGGTGTCTGTGACAAAAAGTCTTAAATATAAAGAGACAAACGTTTCTAATGAAATCCTCAAGTAGTCATTTGAGCACTGATACTTTTTCTGGGCCTCGTCAAAGTCAAAGTTAACACATAAGCGTTCAACAAACTCAGTAATAGCTTCTTTTTATGTGTAAGACTCCTGTTGAATGACTTTTCCTAAGTTTTAGCACCTGTCTGGATTTGTAGCCTGTTTGATTATGACTGCTATAGTTGAATAGAGGAGAAAATGTGGCTACCTCATCTGAATTGCATTGTGGCTGATAAAAGACAAGACAAATAATGTTATTATGGCTTCTGGAGTGGTTGAAGAAAACAGAAGAGTAAATGAGCCACGGTTGCTGCTGAAACCATGTAATGAAGAACTGGGAGAATTATTATCCACGGTATCTTACTAAATGTGGGTACATCCCACTCTGCATTATAGAAATAAATGAAGAACACCTGTATTAGTCAAGGTTCTCTAGGGAAACAGAATCTAGAGTAGATATCTGTAAATAGTATAAGATTTTATAAACTTGTCTCATGCGACTATGGGGGTGCACAAGAACAAATTCTGTACTACAGGCTGCAAACCAGGGGCTCCGATGAAGGTCCTTGATGAGTTTCCCAGGAGACGCTGTCTGTCTGAAGTAGAGATGGAAATTCTCTCTCTGAATGCTGAAATCACTTCCCCTTTTAAGGTCTTCAGCTGATTGGATGAGATGTCATTCATTGCTGATGTAACCAAACATTCATGCAATTTATGCAATCAACTCACTGATGATTAAAGTCCATGAAATGCCCTTGCATTACAATTAGCCCAGTGCTTGCTTGACCAACAACTGGGCACCATTACCTGCCTGAGTTGACACATTAGCCTAACCATCAACCACCCAAGCCAAGGCTATTTATTCAGCACTTACTTTATTCAGCAAGGGAGTCACTTGCATTTGGCAGAGACTCAGAGGCAGGCAGGGAAGTAGGAACGCTTTCTAGTGAAAAAAGAAAAGGCTTCAGGGATGCTCTGGGGGCTTCTAGTGTGGGATTCTAGAGAACTTTCTGGTGGTGGTGTTGGGGTAAAGTATGTATAAAAAAGTTGAGAGACACTGCTGTAGAGCCAATCTAAATATGACTACCTAAAACTATGCTTTTCACTCAGGGAGTCAATCAGCATTTGACAATCTCTGAAAGACTGCATTTTACTTGTAGTTTCTGGACCTTTAAATAATTTCCTAGTTGGTTCAGAGTCTGTTTGAAGGACTACAACTATAGTCCTTTCTTCTCTCAAAGCTTAAGGAATATCACCAGAATAAAGGTTTATGCATACATCCATAGCAAAGTTTTCCATGTAGTATCACTAAGAAGATCCAGTTTCCTTTGTAGTCATTATTTTCCAGCATATACTTCCTTTATGAAGAAAATAAGCAACAGAAACCAGAGGCCAGTCCAAAAACTATGTCATGTTATAAACATATAAAGTTATACACCATCTTGACAAGAAAAGGGGGAGTCCTAGATGAATAATTTTAAGCTGTATGTTTAATTCACTAATATTACATTATAAACATCAGATTACTCTGGAAATGAAACAAATTACAAACTCGTTTTTCACTATAGTTCAATACTCAGCATGAACTCTTTTTTAAAAATTGTTATTCATAAAAGAACACAGTACTCAATCAGGAGGCCACATCACATATGAATCTCTGATTGTGTGACCAACTGCTCAAAAGAAAACAGGTGTATTTAGAACCTGCTCTTTGCTAGCACTAAGCTAGGCCCAGGGATGAAGTGCTGAACAAGACCGAGAATGGTCCCTGGTGTCACAGAGCTTGTATTCTAGTGAAAGTAACAGTCAAAAACAAGCAATGAAATTTTAAAAATTAATAAATTTGCACAAATGTCAATGAAGAAAGCAATCAAATTAAATAGAAAGCACAGGGCAAGGGAGTTAGGGTAATCAACTTAGTCCTGTTTGCCTGGAACTCTCCCAGTTTTAGCACTGAAAGTCCATCATCCTGGAAAATGCCTTAGTCCCATGCAAATGGAGATGGTTGGCCACCCAAGATGGAGTGGTCAGGAAACTCCTCTCTGATGAGATAATATTTCATTTGGAATTTAAGGATGAAAATGAACTGCCCATGAAAGGAGTGGGTGGAAGAGTTTTGTAGTAAAAGGGGATAGCATGTAAAAAAAAAATCATAAGAAGTGACCAAGATGACCTTAACTTCTTTTTTTCTTGACTAAATGTATCAGTCCATCAAAGGGGTGCTGATGCAAAGCACCATAAATCTGTTGGCTTTCATAGAAGGTATTTATTTGGGATAAAATTTTACAGTCCCAAAGCCATAGAAAGTTCAACTCAAGGTACCATAAGAGGTATTTTCTCACAAAGTCAGCTGCCATGTGTTGAAGCAAGATGGCAGGTGATCTCTGCCGGGTTCCAGCCTTCCCCTCTAGGCTTTCTCTTCCTCTTGAGGCTCCGTGGGCCAAGCTTCTTCCCAATCTCAGCTGCAGGCTGGCATAGGGCTTGTCTCTCATGGCTTCCTATATCAGTCTCAGTTCTCTTCCCAAGGTCAACTGTAAGCTATCAGGCAAATGGTCCTTCTCTCGCCAGTCTTTAGCTGTTTGAGCCTTCTCCTTTCTATCACATGGCAGTATCAAAATGACAAAGTTCTCTCCTCTTGTGTGTCTTCTTGGGTGTCCGTTTATATGAGACCCAGCAAGGTAGTCAAATCAAATGCCCTAATCATAACAGGTAATCTAATCAAAGACATCTCAGTTGAATTTAATGCAATCAGGTATCACACCCAGAGGAACAGATTAGTTTATAAACATAATCTTTCTAAACTGTCACACTAAACTTTAGACAGGCTTCTCTCTGACTCCAGGTCCCTGGCTCCCTCTCACCCTAGCTCTTAGGCTATCTGGAGATCTAGGTAGTTCCTTATTTCCCTCTTCTTCCAGGGGGCCTAATCACAACAAAAGAAAACATTCTGACCAGAAGACCCGAACTGCAAACTCAGCAAATCACTCATCCATCCGTGTAATCAACCCCACTTAACATCCTCCAGGATTTTCCACTTGTCCACCTCAGCCCTTAAAATCTCTGTTATCCTTTGTCTAGAGAAAGTTGAATTCTGGTCTCTCTCCCCTGCTGAAGTAATCTTGAATGAAGTCATCCTTACCTGTTTAATGTTGTCTGGTGCAATTTTTTTTTTTGACAGAAGATAAGAATTTGATAAGAACAATAGTTCAGCATAAGTGTAATGAATGAAAAAAAAAACAGTGATAGTCTCTGTTTTTTGGGGTGTGGGCATTGTCCATCATCATCACATTGTTAGGTGTGCTGGGCGAGTTGATGAACTGGAGCGTAGTCGATGAACTGAAGTGTTGCAGCTCTGTTGAGATTCAAGGTTCAACAAGCATATGAACAGACAGATTTAATTCTCTGGTACATATATTTAATGAGTATAGTGCTAATTATAGGTTCAAATGAAAGGGGCAGAAAAGCCATTTATAGGGGAATTATAAATGAGTCTAACTCTGTTACATTGGGGAACATATAGTCCAAGGTAGAGAGTATCCACAATTGCAAGCAAGACAGTTCCATCCATCCACCCCATGGGAGCTAAGCCCCCTCTCAATCAGAGACAGAGCTGGTATCACCATCCTAAAATCCTCAAGATTGAGGAATGAACAAACATAAGGGGGGACTAAAGTAGACATTATTATTATAGCAATGGAAGATCTTGTAACACTGATATAAAGGCAGTGGTCACCAGAGGTTCTGAGGGGAGGGAGAGGGAAGAATAGGTGTTACATGGGGCATTTTGGGGACATTGGAACTGTTCTGAATGATATTGAAATGACAGATACAAGGCATTATACATTTTGTCAAAACCTATAACAATGTCCATTGCAAAGTGTAACTATAATGTAAACTGTTGACCATGTTAGTAGCAATGCTTCAATATGTGTTCATCAATCGAAACCAATATTCTACACTAATGAAAGATGTTATTGGGGAAAAGTATGGGAGTAGGGTATATGGAAGTCCCCTATATTTTTTGTTTATCATTTATGTAATCTAAAGCTTCTTTAAAAATAAAATTAAAAATAGAAGGAAAAAAATAGTGAGTTCTAGTCAAAGGGAATAACATATAAAAGATCATGAGATAAGATCATGAAGAACAATAGTTCAGCATAAGTGTAGTGATTGAAAAAAGCATTGAGGTTGGAAAGATGAGTGGTGAGCAATGCTAAGTCTAGTGGTCATAATGAGGAATACAACTGAAACCTTAAAATTGTTTTAAGCAATGGGGAAAAAAGAGAATGAGAGAGAGTATAATTGGTCCCTTCCTCAGCAAATTAGATATCTTTTTTTAGTTTGGTTTGGGGTTTGTCCCCAGGACTGTTCTACCAGTCTTTGCTATTTTCCTAAATTATAGCAACCACTTCCCAGTTCTACCACTCCACCCCAGACCCCAACCCCTGTCATATAAACACAAATCACCAGCAGCACATCCACCACATGTTTACAGCTTCTTGCTCACAAAGGAGGATATGTCATCAGGGCTACAACCACTCTGTGAGAATAAGGCTCGAAGGATCTTAAACACGTTTTCTCATAAAGTCATATAATTATTTCTGAGATTGGGGCTAATATAGAAAGCTTTTCAAATCAAATACCCACAAGATATCCAAAGGACACCATAAAAGAATAACACAGGCAGAGCAGATGTGGCTCAAGCAGTTGAGCATCCACCTCCCACATGGGAGGTCCCAGGTTCAGTTCTTGGTGCCTTCTAAAGAAGACAAACAACAAGCAGACACCGAGCAAAAAAAAAAAGACAATTAGACAAAAAGCAAAAACAATGAGCAAGACAACAAGCAAACAATGAACAGACAATCAGCCAAAACAAACTAGCAGGGAGTGGATGTGGTTCAAGCAGTTGAGTGCCCACCTCCCTCATGGGAGGTCCTGGGTTTGGTTCCCAGGGCCTCCTAAAGAAACAACAAATAGACAACGAGCAAAAACAACAAGCCAACAATGAGTGCTGACCATGAGCAAACAGATGAGGGAGCCATCTTGGGGAGGGAGGGGGGAAAGAACAGCACAAAAGTCTTCCCACTCTTTGGCTGGTATTCTAGTCCAAACAAGTAGGAAAAGAACTCAAGCACTGAGTGTAAGAGAACTCCTTTGGCATTACTGATAATTGCGGCAAGGAAAACACTCATGAACATAGCCAGAAAACAGTTTTTATAGAGTTATGTGGTAACAAGTATAAATAAATGTTACTTAAATGCTTTTACAGCAAACTGTGCAGAGAGAGGCCAATGCCCAATTCGTTTTGCAACACCAAGAGTTTACTGACTCTCACCTCACCTCTAGTTTTTCCCTTTCTTATCCAACCAGCATACACAATTGCCTGATTCTTATATCTACAGTTCAAGTCTCATTGGCTTTCTTTCCCTGCCAGAATTCAGCAGTCCCCTAGTATATAATGAATATTGAACTTAATACTCTAAAGAATATGTCCATGACCAACCTTTGTTTCCCAATACCTTCTAAATTATCCTATATTCTGGTTAAACTAAGATAAGAGATATTCACTAAAGATCTTCTGGCTTTCTTATTCAAGTCTTGGTGTATATGTTATTCCTGTGGCCTGAAATTTCTCCTTTCCATATATCAAAATCCATAAGATTACCTACTTATCTTCCATCATCTAAGTATCTGTTAGCAGAAATGACTTTTGTCATTGATAGATACGGGAGGCAGAAAATAGACGGGGTCAATATTGAAGGTAACCTGGACAAGGTGAGTTTTGAGCTAGAGTCCAAAGGAGTTTGAGAAATGGGGTGTGGCCGTAAGGCAGCAGGAAGTCATTCCCAGCAGAGGTGGGGCACATTAGGTTGAGGACAGATGTCTACCTTAGAGAAGAACGAAGACATACCTTTGCACTGCCTTTACTCATTCCGCATTGCTGAGGGCGAAGAGTAATATCCATTCCAGCTCCCATACTGCTCCTCTCCCCACTCAGTGGCTTCTCTCTCTCCCTCCTCTCCATGTGTGCTATCCCATTTCTTCCAGGCTCCCAATTACAGCCCCCAAGAACACAGAGAAAGGATTTGATGTTATGCATTTATCTTCTTTGCTCATTTCACTTAATCTCTATTTTCATTTATTCAACCAACAGTTATTGATTACTGACATGTTCCAAGCACCTTGCTAAGCACTAGGAGAAACTGATGGAAGAGAAAGATACAGGAGTAAATGAAGCAATCTTCATGAGGAGAGAGTGTTTAGCAAATAATAAGACTAGAAAGAGACAAGGTATTTATTCCTTCTGCTCTTTATCTGCCTTGTACTGCAATCTGGCAGTGGCTACAACTTTCGATGGCCACCGTGCACTCCAGATGACCCCATCTCCATCACTTTTGTTCACAAAAGTGGCTACTACCATAGATGGGTACAGGGACAGGGTGGTAATCATAGTCCTTAACCTGCAATGGTGGTGGCTCATTTGTCCTGAGGCCCAAAAGAATGGGCAGAAATAGATGAGCAGCCTTACACCATATGGCTTGATTTATGTTGTCAGAAAAACTCAAGGTCTTGAGGGCAGAAACCTCACTTAAGTTACCATAATAGGAATTCATGGTCTCTCACCAAGTTCCCAGGCTCAAATCTGTTCACGGACCCAGGATTCCTTGTTTGTACAGGAGGCCAGGTCCCCTGCAAGGAGGAAAGATCCTTCAATGTTATCACTTTAAAATTTCTTCCAAGTCTTCCCCAGAGACCATGTGACCTAGAGTTAAGTTTGGAAATGCCCTGTGAATTTATACCTTGACCTCCTAGGAATTTTCCAATAC
>PVKH010029068.1:0-12729 GCA_004027955.1 Chaetophractus vellerosus | reverse complement strand
TATTTTGTCCAAGTCTCTTTAGTTCTTTCCACTGATTCACTTTAATAATCCACAATAACAGGCCAACCTACATGTGATAGAGAATGGGGGTGAAGGTTGTGAGTTCTGACTTCAGTTCTACCTCTAACTATTTATACAATCTTGGGCAAGACGCTTCACTTCTGTGAGCCCCAAATAGATGAAGCAGCTGGATTAGTAGCTCACATTTAGTGAGCATTTGTGGAGTGCCAAGTATTCTGCTGGGCACAGGACTGCTACAATTTTATTTATTTCTCACAGTAGCCCTGTGGGTTAGACTGGGGTCAGTAAACTATAGCCCACAGGTAGATCTGGCATGCTTTCTTTTTTGTGTAAATCAAGTTTTATTGGAGCATAGCCATGCTCATTTGTTTATGTGTCATCTATGGCTTGCTTTTGTGCTTTGATGGCAGAGTTGAGTAGCTGGCTTATAAATCCTGAAGTATTTACTGTCTGGGTCTTTATAGAAAAAATTTGCTGATGGCTGATTTAGAGCAAGAAGGTAAGGTAAAGGGACTAGTTTGCCGACCTCTGAGTTAGACTATCCCTGTTCTATAGATGAAGGAACTGAGGCTCAGAAAAGTTATGGTCAAATGGCTGGTCCACGACAGAACTGTGACTCGACCCCAGTCATGTTGACTCCAAAGATCACACTTCTCCCATTCTATGAGGCTTGTCTTCAGTATCTTAAGTGTAAACAGAAAATTTTTTGTTGGTTTGACTTAATGGTGTTCTCTTTGCTGTGTTCAGGAGGCTTCTCAACACGACCATTCGTGAGAAGTGTCCAGCGTCAAAGCTTGTCATCCAGGTCATCTGTCACCAGCCCCTTGGCCGTCAATGAAAATTGCATTAGACCTTCTTGGTCCCTCTCTGCTAAGCTGCAGATGCGCTCCAATTCTCCTTCCCGATTCTCAGGGGACTCTCCAATTCACACGTCTGCCTCCACCTTGGAGAAGATTGGGGAGGCGGTGGATGACAAGGTCTCCATCTCGTGCTTTGGTAGCTTGAGGAACCTTTCTAGCAGTTACCAGGAACCAAGCGATAGCCACAGTCGATATGAGCACAAGACTGTGGGTCGAGCCCCTCTGGCTGTCATGGAAGGTGTGTTCAGAGACGAATCAGACACCCGCAAATTGAAGTCCAGTCTTGTAGACATACAGAACAAAAACTCAGCACAAGGGGATTGCTTGCCCCCCATTTCTGATCCATTTGATAACAATAACCAGATTGCTTATGTGGATCAGAGTGATTCTGTAGACAGCTCTCCAGTCAAAGAGGTGAAACCTCCGAGCCTCTCAGGCTCACTTGCAAAGAAACCAGAGAGCACAACCAAGAGATCTCCCAGCTCCAAAGGCACTTCTGAGCCAGATAAAAGCTTGCGGAAGGGGAGACCAGTCTTGGCAAGCCAGGAATCATCTCTTTCAAGTACATCCCCTTCTTCTCCTGTTTCTGTCAAAGTTTCTATAAAGCCCTCCCGCTCCCGAAGTAAAGCAGACTCTTCTTCCAGGGCCAGTAGACGTCATTCATCCCCTGCCCCTGCCCAACCCAAAAAGGAGTCATCGCCTAAATCCCAAGACCTTTCGTCTTCTCCTTCACCACAGAAGCAGAAGCCCACTTCTTCCCCCGCTTACACTACTTCCTCCACATCTGCCAAAAAAGCCCCGGGGGCCATGAAGGGGCCCTTTCCTCCTGGGAAGAGCAGGACTTCAGACAGAAGCCTAAGTAGGGAGGGCTCCAGACAAAGCCTGGGTTCCGACAGAACCAGTGTCGCCTCTGTCTCCAAACCCAACTCCCCTCGGGTGGGCCAGGCCAGAGTTGGGGAGAGCAGAGGGGATGGAAAGCATGTCAGGAGCTCTTCCATGGCCAGTCTGCGGTCCCCCAACACGAACGTGAAGTCTGGTCTGAAGAGGGACAGCAAGTCTGAAGACAAGGGACTGTCCTTCTTCAAGTCAGCCTTAAGACAGAAGGAAACCCGGCGGTCAACAGATCTTGGCAAGACAACTTTGCTCTCCAAAAAGGCAGGCGGGGGTTCTGTCAAGTTGGTCTGTAAGGGTGCAGTGGATGATAAGTCAGAGAAAGGCCACCAGCCTCCAGGTTCCCAGCAGCCAAATGCAAATGCAGTTGGAAAAGAGCAGCTTATCTCCAAGGATCCTGCTTCTGCTAAACATTCCCTCCTGTCCGCTCATAGATCCAAGTCATCCCAGCTAGATTCTGGAGTTCCCTCATCTGGTGGCAGGCAGTCTGCTGAGAAATCCTCAAAAAAGTTATCTTCTAGCATGCAAACTTCTGCACGGCCTTCTCAAAAACCTCAGTGATATTTCTGCAATCCAAGTGATTTATCTGTAAAAATGTTTATTTATTTAGAATCCCTCCCCTTTCACCAAAGCCCTCTATGCTTTTGTTTTGTATTTTTTGGGTCATGTGCCTGATGTGTGGACACACACATGTGTGTGTGTAAGTGTGTGTGTGAGGAGAATTCAATTGCGAATTGTTAAAAAGTATCGCCTTATTCTGCCATTGAACCAAATAACAGCCATAGGCAAAGTATTGATACCAAGCTAACTGGAATAATTATAGACGATACCCTGGACAGTCCCTTTAACAATTGTACATATTTCTTTCTAGCGAACTAATGACTTCTGTTGGACACTAGGGTTTTGAAACCTGTGAACCAGTCAAGCTATCATTAGTGTGGTCTGTAGAAGGATGAATTATTTGATTTGGGTTTCATCTGAGCAGGATTTGTCCTCATTGTGGATTGTCTTGTGGTACCGGGAGCTCTAAAAACTGTGACGTTAACATTGAAACAATGGAAAACTGTTGCTTTCTGCACTTTTGCCACATCTACCAGTCTTTGTAAAGGACAATATTTTAACACTAATGTTTCTCAGGTATATACTCAGCTAGTCTAGGATGGATATACATCAGTGAACGGATTAAAGAGGAAGGTGACATGACGTATGGGTGACTGTGTCATTTCTACCACTGCCACAGATAGAAGATTTTAGAGGTAGGAATGAAGTGTTTACCTAGCTTCACATCTGCAAAGATGTGTGTGCTGTAAGCTGTCTTGACATTCAGGAGGTGTCTAAGAGGTGGCAAATTGGATAGCCAGAAAGCCAGTCACTAGTGGTTAAAGTTTTTTCCCTACTCAATTTGCTAGCGAAATGGGTTTTGAAATGTAGTTGAGTAATTAACATCTTTGAAAGATTCCTGGAAAAAAATGGATTCTAAACTGGATGCATGCATCTGTGCACCATTTTCCTTTCCTGGTATTCCTTTCTTACGTGTTAAGAGTTGAAAGCTCCATGCTCCCCTGTGTTTGCACGCTTATATTTCTTTGTCTTATACCTTGAAGAGGAAAGAAGTTGCCTAATGCCGGAGTCAGTGATGGTATGTTGAAGCAATTTGCAACAAAGTATTACATGTCCACCTCTGAGTCTGCCTGTTGGTCTTAGGACTGTTTTTAGTAACTCATTTATTTCTTCTTTGTGCTGAAGATTTATTCTCTTATCCAGAACTCACAAGCAGAATTGGAGTATGTTCCATCTCTGGCAGCATCAGTGCATATGGGATATCTTATTTAGAAAAAAAAGTGTACCTCATAAAAATTTCACACATAAAAAAGACGCGTAGTATTTCAAGCTTTTTGGTGGTATCCTGATAACAGTTTCCTGGTCAGTTTTTAGTTTTGTTTTTGTTTTTGTTTTTAAATCTTAAGAGAGTTAGGGCCCTGATTCTCCTTGACTAGCACTTGTTCTTTTGCCAAGAAACACAGCAGGCTAAGCCTGTGTGAGTTCAGATGTTTGAGTTTTTGTGTTTTTGTTTGTTTGTTTGTTTTTTCCAGACATAGACTCTTCAACTTCTTCCTGAACTCTTGGTGCACAGATCCTTTTATAATTTTCCTTTTCAGTATTGCTGTGGATGAAGTAACTAGAATATCTACATGCATAGCTGTGAATTCTGCACTGCCTTTTCTTTTTTTTTTTTTTTTTTTTTTAAATTCCATAGACACTTCTTGGGAAATATTCCCTGTTGCTGACTTTATTTTGCTGCTGATTAGAGCATTATGTTAAGGGTAGTAGAATTTGAGACCCTTGCAAGATTTAAGAATATTCAGCCTTGTGAAAGTTACTGTAGTGCTTGAGATAGTTTGTCTAACATGAGCCTTTTGCCCATTGCACTCTGTCCTTACTCACCACATCAGTGGGTTTCCTTGTATTATTGTGCAGACTTCCGTGGTATCCCAAAGCAGCATGGCTCTCCTCTGCTGTGGTGCGGCTTCTAGATGACTGCCTTCGACATTATTGCTTCCAACAGCACATTGACAGCCCGATCCATGTTTAGCCCCTGCTAGTTTTCCTGTGTCACTTTTATTTCCTATAAAAGATGTACCACATGTGGGGATTGTCAATATCAGGAATTGAATGTTTTTCTAATTTGAACCTCTTATCTTTCTATAGGTAGATCTCATTTGAAATCTCCTGAGTCTCTGAAGCATCCTTAAAATTATAGTTTGGTTAGACAAATGGTTTTAATAATACATTTTTTGCTATAATAGTTAAGCATTGATAGAAACAAATTTAATTTTCACAGTGGTAAATATTAATTTTTATTCTCATTCTCTAGGAATGGATTTTTTCCATTATGTCTAATGTATTTAAAACAAAAAGAATCTCCACAAACCCATTTGACTTTCCATGGGATCTCAGAAATAAAATTTTATTATCTATTAACTGTCTATGGAATTAGTCCTTGTGTCAGATTTAATTAAATAGAAAAAAAATCAATATTTATTACAGCATTGTTTAGGCATCTTTAAGTTATTATATTTCTGTGGCTGATAAACCATGAACATTTCATTATTCCTAACTGCAAGGTACGGCTTTCAGCCACAGAAAAGGAGATGCTCTTTGAGATGTGAAATGTCTTTTGGGAAAATTGTTGCTTAGTTCAGTTCACTTCCTTAGTGTAGGGGTTAGGGGTTTGGTGCTGTGTTTTATTGTTGTTTTCCCAGTGATACTTGGCACAACAAGCAGGTATGTGTTGTGTTTGGGGGTTAAAAAAAATCATCTGCTAAGGATGGTAGTCCTGCATTTATGGTTGACATCCAGGTGGGCCTGGTTAGAGCAATTGTTTCCTGGTGGGCACAAAATAATCACCAATAGTAATGTTGTATCTAGTAATTTTATTTGCTTTACTTTTTTTTATTCTTAATTTCTCTTCTTATAGACATGCAGAGTACACTGAGGCTATATCATTCCTTAAGACAGCCGTACACCTTGCCTTTGTCCTTATATAAGGTGGAAGGAAGCACAAAGAAACCATTATGCTCACATCATCTTAGACCATCTTCCACCCCTTATGTATTTTCTCATCCCAAAAGCAGCCTGACTGAAAGTAAGTAATAATATGCTGGACCAATAGTATTTGTGTTATATCATAAAATATTGCAGTTATTTCTGAGGCTGCCTTAAACGCTTCTTTGATCATTCTTTCATCATTTATTCATTCCGCAAACATTCATTGAGGGCCTATTTTGCTTATAAAGGTGAGCTGAAAGCTTCAGGAATTTGCTATAGCTGAGGAGCACTGGGAACACAACTTATTTGCCAGGGAACGCCGATGATGTCCTAAGTGGAATGACAGTCCTGAACAAAACGATCAAAGAGATTCTGGTGAATCAGCTAAGGCTTGTGGTCCTCTTGAGCAAGTCTGTTTTGTCCTGGAAATCAAAAGTATCCATCTTCACCTTTGGACACATTTTACTCTTACATTTACTTTTTCAGACTGAGCTCGCTCTACTACTTAGGGATTGAAAATCCATTATGCAATCACTTTATATTGGAATTTGGTTATCCAAGTTTGTATGAAATGAAAGTGGGGATATTTGTGGGTGGGTGGGGGGATAGAATTGTCAATCCTCTAAAATAACTATCATGAAAAAAAAAAAGGAACAGTATGTAAAGGCAACAGTAGTGGCAGCCTTTAGGAAAAAGGGAGCAGAGAAGAGCTGTGAGCAAAGCTCATTTATTTCCAATAGATGTGTTTTTAAAAGTGGGTTGACATCTGATGTTACTTTTCATTCTGAGAAATGACTGAACAGTTGAAGTTAATTGATTCCTATGTAGGTTGTTATAATTATTGGATACAAAGATAAGTGTTTCTGGGTTGAATTTTTGAGATAGGATGCAAATTGTAAGCACAGTTTCAATAAAACACACTCTGTGAGGCACATTGAACTTTGTATTATTTGGAATTGAGAAGGACAAAATTTGCTGACAAACCAGTGCCTATATCATAAACATAAACACAAAAAGTAGCCGTTACTCTGCGGCTAGCTTTGTCTTTTTAATTTCATAAAGGATAGAGTATTGCTGATTCGATGACATATTTTAGAAAGAAATGCAATTATTTCATTTAAATGAATATTCAGAGTCTCCCACTGCCTTTTGACCAACTCTCAAAGTGTTTGTTTTTTGCAGCTGCATTTTGAGCATGACCAATCATTTTTTGCCCAAGTATTGAAACCAATTTTGCATGGCCTCCATCTAATACAGAAAGCATGCTCTTACTACCTATGCAAGCAACTAATAAAAAAAAAAAAATACAGACTGCACTAAATGTAAGGCTTTTTTTTTTTTTAAGGCAACTCGTAGATTATGGAGCTCTATTTTTGAATTTATAATTTTTTAAATGTGGCGTCAGCATCAATATAGAATAGCATGAATGTGATATCTTGGTTTGCTTTGCACATATTGTTTCTCTTTGTTGTATTTATTTGTTATCATTGGCAAGATTGTATGTAAAATATTTTGCAAGCAGGAGTAGAATTGGATATGTTGAACACAAACTTGTTTCTATACTGTATTTAGCCTGAAGCCTTTCCTAAAGTATTTTGTTCTAAAAATAACCTGCCATTTTCTATAGATTTTAATTTTTTATATCTTCTAGGGTTCTATCGTGGTCACAAGGAAAGAATGTGGCTTCTAACCGTGCTAACAATTTTAAAATGCTTTTGTAGACTTAGAGCTGTGTCGGAAAGCTTTGGAGCTTCCCAGCCACTGGTTACAAGAAAACTAAGCCCTTGGAATTATCGTAGTGTACAGTGAGTTAGATTCTAGACTCGTATCCCATTCATTGAAAACCAATGTTTCACAATTTGGGGAAGAAGGGTCATCCACAGCCAACTTGGGAGGCTTTTTCAAGTCTCACATACGTAACTCTCCCCAAGATTCTGATGAGCCTCTTCTGAATGACTTGTCTGAGATTCTGAACTCCAATGTTCACTAGAAACATCTAGGGAACTTTTAAAAATACAATGCCTGGGCCCCATCCCCAGTGATTGATCTAAGTAACAGGGAATGACTGTATATTTTAAATTCCTAGGTGTTTCTAATTTGCAATCAGAATGAGAACCACTGTGATACGCCATCCTTTTGCTGAGCAATATGGCAAGAATCACTGCCATGTGAAATACTCCTGAGTGAGTCAGGTTCCTCAGTTGTGTTAGAGGAAAGAAGAAATAGATTGAGAACAACTGATAACCTCCTGTTTGAAATGGGGGGGAAGGGAGTGTCTTTCCTATTAAAGGCCTGATTTGGGGGCTTGGAGCATTTTATGGATAGCCCAGCACTTGCCAGTCTGGTGGGAATTTGTGGTCTTAATTTCCTGGGACAGGCAGAGTGCCGGGTGAGGTTCGTGTTCTTCTCCAGAGCCTCTTTCCTGGAATCCACAGCTGGGCTGAGACCCATGGGGGAGAAGGGAAGTCACTCTGAGTTAGAAAATGCCAGCGAATAAAATAGAAAACATTTTTAGCCTGGGAAAACCTGTCTCTGCTTTTGATAGGAGAACGATTGCCTTTTTGTAGTAATTATAATAGCATCCCTCAGGCTGCCACTGAACTTCCTGTTTAGTACATTCTCTACTGTAGTTCTTACTTATCCAGAAAATAGTTTCAGGAATTATTTTTAGTTTAAAACTGAGTGTGAAGAGTTTTATTTGGAGTCTTTTCTTCTTCTTCTTCTTCTTCTTCTTTGCTCTTATTGCTGGGTTTTCATGTAATTTTAAAAAAATCAAATAATACTCATCCAAAAATTTGTCAGTGTGTGTTACCTGGAGGCAAATGAAATTTGGTTTTAATCTCTGGTGAGCTGAATGCACTACAACATCTCCAAAATAATCTGTGCTTCTCAAGTGGTTTTATCCTGTTGAGCATTATGCTTCCTAGAAAAAAAGAAAATAACACAATTCACCTGGTGTTTTCAACAGTTAAAGGAATAAAGATATAAATAAAAAAACCCTAAGTTGGAAATGCTCCTTTAGAAAGCCCTCCCAGAGTAGTGATACCTGTTGTAATTGTGAAAATGCAATATGAAATTTTCCTAGGTGCTATTCTAAATAGTGTGGTGTCATTATACCAAATGGGAAGGCAGTTTCAGTGTTTCTGAAGTTGAAGTTCTCTTTGTAGGCCTTTGAAATATGTATTTATATTCCCCATAGATTTGCTTGCCAACTGTGCCTCTCACCACTGGTTAAAACTGAATTCAAGCCCCATTACAAAAGTTGTTTCTTGACCAAACTCTTCAGTTTTTACACTGGAATTTCTATAGTTGTCATAAAAGCTGCATGTCATACCACTGTACACAAAGTGCTTTGCTGTTCATGCACCATTGATAGAGATATCTATATAATTTTCTTCTTTAGTTGTACAGTAAGATGGAAGGCAGAATGTCTTTCCTTGAGGCTGGAAGAAAAGTGTATCATACATTTTAAATTATTTTAGAACAAATGCATGAGATGTGTCACTGACGTCTGTTATTTATTTGTATGTTTTGTTACTCAAGGTGTATGCACTTTTAATAAGCAGAATTTATATTTTTATGTTTAAAACGTTTTATTTCTGAAACAGCAGTTGATTATATAGTATATAGTTGGAATTAAGAGAAAAGTGGAAAATGTAACAAAATATAATAAATTTATTACATGATTACCTCTTCAAGCCATATTCCTCTTTTCTCCTTGTCAAACAAGATCTTTTTGGTGTTGACTAATATTACATTCATACTGCATTATCTATACAAAGTGCTTTCAAATCTCATTGTTAAGTGAAAAAGCAAATTACAAAAGGATACATTTTCTGTATATAAAATTTTATAACAAAATACCACATCCATACTTATTTAATTTTCACAATCAGGGCTTATATTCCCATTTTCCCCATGAGAGAGCAGAGGTACTTGGTCTGAGCCATGGAACTGGATGAGAACTCATATTCTGACAAGTCCAACGCGTCTTCCACATTTCACATGTTTTCCCTCTTTTACCAAGCTTTTATAATGGGAGGAAATAATAGTCTAAAAGGAACCATTGTTTTCTCACCACCGTCCCCCCCCCACCCCCCATGCTTCGTATCTGTTTTTAACCACCCTGTTCTGAGAAAACTTTTCCAGCAGTCTTTCCTACCCTCAGAACATGACTGATTCCTTAGGATGTCACATCACTTAGGGCCACTTGGGGGCACCAAAGAACTTTGCCATTATCCAGTGTTACTTTATTATTTTTTTTATCAATATTTTATTTTTTTACAGATTTATTTACTTATTTATTTACTTTTATCAATTTTTAACCCCCCCCCCATTTTTGCTGTTTTTGTGTCCATTCACTGGGCAACTGTGTGTCTGTTTCCTGCCCTCTCTTCTCATCTTTCTCCTGTCTTCACCGGGATTCGATCCTGGGAAACTCCGATGGGGGAGAGAGGCATCCTACCACCTACGCCACCTTAGTTTCTGGTTTTTCGGTGTGTCTTGTCTTGGCTCTCTCTTCTGTCACTCTCATGTTACATCATCATCTTGCTGCGTGGCTCAGCAGGGCCTGACGGCGCACCCGCACATGGGGCCTGGAGGCCTGTGTGCCTTCTATATTTTTCTTTTTTTAATTTTTACTGGGAGGTCCTGGGGATCAAACCCAGGTCCCTCCATATGGGAGATGGATGCCCAACCATTTGAGCCACATCTGCCCCCCTGCAATATCTCGTAAGGTTGACCAAAGATACCTAGAGTTACAGTCATTTCCCATACAGGATGGTCATATAATAAATCAGGCTTGGTTTATCACTAGCATTCTAAAAACCAGACCTAGAGAGAAAAACTAGGTCTGGGGACAGGTTTCTGATATAGCAAATGTTTAGCCTACCCTGATTATCGCAAAATCAGGACAGCGAGAATATTCGCACAGTGTTACTTTAAAATACAGGTGTTCGTGTTCTTGGCCTCTCTTCTCTGAGTAGAAATGCTTATTCAGTATGACTTGAGGACAGTGTCAGTGAGCAGGGGTTTCAGTGTGCAAGAATTTTGTTCCCAGAAACTGTTGAATACAGATCATAGAGCAACCTTGTTTTCCTAAAGCACAGCCTTATGGTTTAGGGTTGGGGCAGGGATACTGTATTTCTAACCAAGGACCAGTGTAAACCATATACCGTAAAATCCAAGGTACGGTGCTTAAAAACCTAATTTAAAATGGTAAGATTTTGCTCTTGGTTCTTTTAAAAAGGAGTTTACACGTGTAGTACACTGATTATACAAAAGCTTCATTATGTTTGAAAGTGTCCATGTGTCACAAAATGCATAAATTTGATGATTATACAAATATTTAAGGATCTTTTGTCTGTGTCCTTAGCATTTGGGAGATTATTTTCAAATATTTGAATGGTCAGCATTTCTCTGAACACTTTTCCCTTCCTGGAGAAAGCAATGGCATGATAAAGCCCTTGCCCTGGACCCCATGTTAAACTGCTTAGGGAGTGATCCTGGGCCTCAGTAGAATCACTGTAACTAGCAGGGTACAGCTTGAGGTCTGTCCCTGCCCCAGTGTCCCATCTCCCCAAAGCTGGCTCCTGAGTTTTCCTGTAATGTTGCAGTTTTCCTCCTTACTGCTCTGCTCCCATCTGGTAGATCTCACCTCTTTGGGTGGGTTGGGTAGAGCCCTCTGGAATTCAGTCTTGGGTAATTTGATCTGTTAGCTGTGTTTCATTCCCTGTCAACATTTCGCTCATAGAGAGAGGACAAGGATTCTTCTCCCATTTGTAGTGACAAATCTTTACATTATGCTATATAACCAAATGGCCTTGTACTCCATCTCTTCCACTCAGAGATCTACATTAAATCTTTCTTGCTCTTTGGATTTATAACAGTTCAATTTTTCTTCAAGAAAGTGGGAAAATGATTTGAGTGACATCATAATGTTGTAGTCAAAATTATCCCTCCCTGTCACTAATCAGTTTAGTCTCTGATGTGCCCAAGGTGGATTTCCACTGTTAGGATGCCTGGGAGGTTAGGTCAGATGAGCATCCTCTTGCAGTGCACAACCTGAATAACTTTACATGGTGGCCCCCGTGTTACATGGCTGCTAGTTAGTGCTTGGTTTTAATAAAAATAGTTTGCTCACCTGCAGGTTCTAGGCACCTCCAGTGGGAATGCCTCCATGCCCTCTGGGAACCACAGGAAGGCACACTGCACTCCAGCTCATCTGTCATTCCCTGTGCCTTTCCTTTGTTTAGGAAATATTTATGGAGGCCCCAGTTCTAGTAATTCAGAGATGGGGCTGTCAGATACATCTTTTCTCTCAAAGAGTGGAGGTTGGGATTGTGCAGTGTGGACTGAGGACGGAAGGGGCCAGGCTCCAGGTTCCAAACCTATAAAAGGATGTCATGGATAAGGTGCCATTTACTATCTCACTCAAAATTGAAGTCCAAGTTTTCATTTAGCAGTGCTTCCTGACTGCCTAAATGCAGGGATATCAGAGGCTCTCACTGTAGTCAGGTGGTCAAGTTGGTTGATAAATAAACGAACAGTTCACTGAGTGCTGCCATTTACTCCTTGCCCTCCCCTCAACTCATTGGCCACATTCCTGCTCCACTTCCATTGTAATTCCAGTTCTGCCTGGAATGCTTTTCTCTGAGAATCACGTGTGGTTCATTCCTTCCCCTCCTCCATACCTTTACTCAAGTGTCACCTTCTCAGCAAGGCCTTCCCTGAGCATCCTTTTAAAACATTGCAACCTGCCTCACAGCCTCTCCTCCTTGCCTCCTTTATTTTGCTTCATGAGAATTGTCCCAACTCACATGGTGTATCTTTTATTTATTTTGTTTGTGGTCTGTGTCCCCCTGCTAGAGTGTGTGCTCACAGGAGAGTAGGGATTTTTGCCTGTTCTGTTCACTGCTGTCTTTCCAGCACCCAGGAGGGCATCAGGCACATAGCAATTACTTAATAAAGGAATAATTTATTAACCGAATTAACGGATTTACTTGGGCAATCTACCTAGCCATTCTGAGTCTGCCTGCCCACCTAGAAGATGGAGAATGATAGTACTTGCATTGCAGAGTTGTGAGGGTTAAATGGGAATGGTGTATATAAAGCATTCCTGGCAGAGAAGGTGTGCAGTAAATGGTGCCCTTAATGACAAGAGTGAAGGGGAGGAAGGGCTGGCCCTCGTGAGAGCTTTACTGAAGAGGGGACCTTGGAGCATGACATGCATTCCAGGCGGGAGGAACTGCTTGCACTTCCTGAAACCCCAGGAGTCCAGTCTTCCTAGAATGTAGAGCAGGAAGTCAGGAAGCAGTGGATGAAATTAGGGGTTGGGGAAAGGGAGGCATCTTCTAGAAGGACCTTTTATGACCTGCTACATTTGTCCTGAAGAAAATGAGAATGCAAG
>PVKH010029067.1:0-12712 GCA_004027955.1 Chaetophractus vellerosus | reverse complement strand
CACACCCTGGGTCATGCCTTACTAAAGTAATCTCATCAAAGTCCCTTAATTGAAATAATTTTATCAAAAGGTTCCATCTACAGTAGGTTAACACCCACAAATTGGATTAGTTTTTTGTTTTGTTTAGTTTTGCTTTTTAAGAGGTACCAGGGATTGAACTCAGGACTTCATATATGTGAAACAGACTCTCAACCACTAAGCCACACCTGCTCCCAGTTTTAAAACATAATTTCTGAGGTCCACAAAAGCCTCAAACTACCACAGGGATTATATATTTTTTAATTTTAATTTTAATTTTATTTTGAAAGAAATTTTAGTTTATGTAAATGTTAAACGAAAATATAGGGTGAATCCCATATACTATACCCTCTCCCCTTCCACACTTTTCCCCGTTTACAACATCTTTCATTAGTGTGGTACATCTGTTACAATTGATGAAAGTACCTTGAAGCATTGCTACTAACCATGGTCTATAGTTTACATTATAGTTTACACTTTACACCACACAATTCTATAGGTTTGACAAAATGTATAATTGCCTGTATCCATCATTGTAATGTTATGCAGAGCAATTCCAATGTCGCCAAAATGCCACGTGTTACCCATTTTCTTCCCACTCCCTCCCCACAGAACCTCTGGTGACCACTGCTTTATTTATTTGAATGTTACAAATTCTTCCATTGCTAGAACAATAATAAGTCTACTTTAGTCCATAGTTGCAATCCCCCTTTTGTTTGTTCATTCCTCAGTCTTGAGGATTTTGGGGTGGTGATGCCCATTCTGTATCTGATAGAGAAGGGGCTTATATACCATGGATCCCATGGGGCAGATGGATAGAACTGTCTTGCTTGCAGTTGTAGATACTTTCTACTTGGGGGGGTGGGGCAGGACACGGGTGTTATCCATCATCATCCTTTTGTTGGTTGTCCTGGACAAGTTCAATGAACTGGAGAGTAGGTGTTGCAACTCTGCTGAGATACAGGGCTCAATTGGCATATGAACTGACTGAAGTTTTAAGTCTCTGAGACATATATTTAATGAGTATAATGCTGATTATAGATTCAAATAAAAGGACCAAAAGAGCCATGTGTGGAGAAACTATAAATGAGTCTAACTCTGTTACATTGGGGAGCATATATTCCAAAGTAAGGTCCACTATCAGGGTGCGGAATTCTTGAGATTGTCTGCCCTGCCTATAGTGTCTAGATGTCTCTAGAGCCCTCAGGAGCACCTCTGTTTGACACACCTTTTACTGTGGCAGTCAATAAGATCCTCCTGAAACGTGCATAAATGTAACCTCTGGAATGACCTCCTAACTCACTTTGAAATCTCTTAGCCACTAAAGCTCATTTGCATTTAACATTTCCCCCTTTTGGTCAAGGTCTTTTTCCAAATGCATCACTAGTTGGGACTCTTTGGTAAGGGAGGCTCATACCCAGGAGTCATGCCACACATTGGGAGCAGGGGGAAGTAGTACAGATTTGTGGGTCTGTGCTTAAAAATATAATGGCAGGAATGTTTATTTGGCAGATATGGGAAGGGAGGGTTACTGGTGCAGGGCATCAGGGTGAGAGGATATCCTGGGTAAAGTATGCTTATATGTAATATGAAAGTGTTCATCTTGAAGTAGCGTGCTATCTCAGGGGGTGGAGACCCACACAATGAACAAAAAATATGAAACTCCCATCCTTGGGAGTTCTGCTATTTCTCAATTAGAGGAACAAGAATCTCTCAAGAATATAGGCAGTACCTAATAATAAGAAAACAGACCAATATGTCAAGCCCTCAATATTATTGCATGCAACTATGAAACTTATTCTTCAACAATTGAACCTTAGTGGTTACCATAGGTTCTGAGGAGAGGGGGAAGGAAGAATAGAATAGATGGAACATAGGGCATTTTCAGGGCATTGGAATTGCTCTGCATGATCTTGCAATGACAGATATGGGCCATTTTAAATTCTGTCAAAACCTATAAAATTTATGGTGCAAAGTGTAAACCATAATGTAAACCATTGGCCATGGTTAGTGGTGATGCTGCAATATTTGTACGTCAATTGTAACAAATGTACCACACTCATGTAAAGATGCTAGTAATAAAGAGAATGGGAGAGAGGTAGTGGGCTAGGTATGTGGGAATCCCCTATATTTTCTATGTGATTTTTCTATAACCTAAAGTTTTTTTGAAGATAAAGTGAAAAAATAAGACATGGGGGGAATATACATAAGAAATTGTCACTGTACATAAAAGCTAGCAGATCTTACACTGATGAAAGACACAATGAAAAAAATTATTTTTTACATTTGTATTTTATTTGTTACATATTATTATTTTATTTTTATTATTTTTATTTTTATTTGGTTTTGGTTTTGGTTTTGGTTTTGGGGAGGTTTTGTGTCTCAGAAGGGTCACAATTGTGGCAGAGAAGGATCACTGGTGCAGGGTGTTGATAACGGGGGGAGATGTGGGGAGGAGTGCATCTGGGACATGCCTCTATGGCATATGAATATGTCCAAGTGGTCATGGGCTGTTGTCTCAGTGGGTGGAGACCCACACAATAAATGAAAGAATATTAAATTCCCATCCTGGGAAGTCCTACTACATTCTCTAATAGAGTGGCAAGATTCCCACAAGTACATGGGCAATGCCTAGAAAAGGAGGACAGACCAATACATCAGGCCCTTGATGTTGAAGGTGTACTTATGAACCTTGTTCTTATGAAATTGAAACTTAGCCTAGTAATATATATTGCCTAAGACTTACCTCCTGAAAGCTTCCTTGCTGCACAAATGTGGCCCCTCTCTAAGCCAAATTCAGCATATAAAAGCACAGGGACTATATTAAGAATTGAGTTAACACACAATACATAAAGACAAACAGATGGTATGTTTATATGTATGTATTTGTATGCGTAAAAGCAGTTATAAGACAGAATTAAAGGAAGAATTAAGTAGTTTTTTTAAAAAGCAACAATATTTTAAGATAATCCTCCAGAATTAGCTGGACAATTTTAGAAATTAAGAAAGGACTGTATTCTAAGGCACACCCAGCTTCTGCTGTCATGGAGCTTTCATTCTACTGGGAGAGAGAGAGGCAGTTAACAGGAAAATAACAGATTGTAAGAATGGCCACATAAAGTGGTTTCAAGTGCCCTTTCTTAGAGGAGCAGGAGGCTCAGAGTTGGGATTGATCCCAAGGCCCAGCTCCTTCTCTGTCCCTAGGCTGCCTTCTGGTAGCCTGAGGAGGGGTGAAAAGGAGGAAACTTCTTGGTAGGACTGAGCTTCTTGGGACTTCTGGGCCAGGTTGGGACTTACAGTTTGACAAAGCAAGAGTCAAGGGCATTACCCAGGAGATGGCTCTTATGGTCATTCCCATTGCCCATCTCTGGACTGCTCCAGGGTTACATCCATCTTCTCGAAGAGTGGTGCACCAATCTGCATACAGGGGTCCAGATTTGTGCATGCCACACTTTGTCCCAGTATCTTGGTGTCCCTTTAGCTAGGATTCAGGGCTGCTATATTTAGGGGATTATATTTAATTAACCCTTCCTTGTCTTCCCATCCCCCAGCCACCTCCATTCCCTTTCCTGGTCGCTCAGAGTCTGACCTTTTTAAGTATTTAGAATATTTTACCTTGCTATTGACCTTTCTGAAGCTCTTTTGATCACCACCTCTTACAGGACCTTTCTGTATCACTGTCAGCTCGGCTTTTGACTCCCTAGAAAAGCTTAAACAATTTCCCTGAGCATCCTTGTTAAATCATCATTTCTGTTTCCCCATCAGGTCTAGAGGCTTGGTCATTTGTCCTGCTCTCTAATTTCCTTCTTTCTGAAAATCAGGTCAAAGAGGACCCTCAACTTCAAGGAGACTCAACACCTTTCCTCCTGCAAACGTTAAAGATAGTGCTTTTGTAGCTCTTTTCTTCCCATCCTCCTTTTCAAAGAACCAGCCTTTGAAGCTTGTCACAGACCTGTTTAATGCACAATGGAAACTTTCTAAGTAATCTTCCTCCTGAAGGGGCCTGGGGACTCACTAGCTTTCAGAATTCCCCTCAATGCTCTCCTGCCCACAATAAATTTTAACCAGAGAATCAGTCACACATATGCATAAAGCGATCATCTAATACTCCTAACCAGGGCTGGCTGGGAAGCTGCTTTGTTACTAAATTCAGTTTTCTTAGGGTGGGGTAGGGTGCATAGGAGAAAGCTTGTTGCCATTATTGGTTGTTGTTGCTATTGCTTTAAATACATATCTGCATATGTCCATGTATATTATAATTGTTTAGATAGCAACCTTTACAGTTTACAGAAGGTTTTGGAAGAAACATGGCCCTCAGAGGGCCTGGCTTTAAGCCCTGTTTGGGGGACACTGGGGGTGGTGGTGGTGATACAGATTCTTTGGGAAATTTATATTTTTTGTCTCAAATATTCACTGGCTCAACTTTGTAAAATTTTGTTTCAGCCTCAGTTTCATAGTTTGCCCCACTTTTTGAGATAACAACTTTGGGGCTCACTATATTCAGCATCCAGAGAAGAATATGGCCATTGGATCCTCCCCTTAAATTCACAATTTATTTGGTAAGGAAAGCCTTTCATCTACACCTAGTGCTTGTTGCGCTGCCAAATGTAAGCAGCTCTTACAACATGTACCATGATCCAGGAGCTCTGGGGACGCAGGTGCAGTGCCGAGGGCAAGGCTCCCATCTAGAGTGGGCCGATTGCCGTCTTCACAGCCCAGGCACATCTGCAGAGCTCCTTTTACTGGCCACAACATGGTGAAGTGTGTCCACTTTGCTCTGGAGAGAGTACTTTATTTAAAAAGGCTTAATCCAAAAGCGACCCCTCAAAAAAAAAAAGAAAAAAGAAAATTTTAAAAAAGTTTATTCTGAGTTCATCTCTAAGGGAATAGCATTCACATACAAATACCTCCACTGAGAACAAACTAGATGAGATTTAAAATATCAATGAAAACCAACTAAACAAAGGCAAACAAAGTTAACAGTGGTTTGAAGCTTTCCGAGAACTACCAGTACAACCAGAATTGAGGAAACAAGTTACTAGAGAGAAGGAATACTCATCGAGATGAAATTCCATGCAGCATTAAAAAGGCGTTTGAGAAATCCTAAGTAGTATTGCCTGAGAGACAAAGCAGCTTAGCAGAATTCAGTGACAAAGAGCTGTAAAACTCTGTCTCTTCATTTGGAGAACAACAATTAAAGCTTAGAATCCACTAAGAAGAAGTTCTCTAGCAAACACCTCATAATTTCAGCTGAGAACCATAAAGGACTAATCTCTATGAACAATGTTGAGTCAGAAATAAGCAGGCATTTAAAAATGATATCCAGCTTAAAACATTGCAAACCTTGGTTTGAGGTCATCTCATCCTACTCTAAATGCTTGGTATATGCTGAGGTAAAAACTCTTTTGAGGAAGACTACATCATTCAAAGTCTCTGCAATGTATCAAACACAATATCCAACACCAATAAAAAATTGTCAGGAATACCAGAGCATAGCAACAAGAGAAAAAAGTCAAACAATAGAAACAGACTCTCAGATAATTCAGACACTGGAATTATGAGACATGGCCTTGAAAGTAACAGATAAATATTTTTTAAAATAACTCATATTCAAGACAAAAATGATGGAGAAATGAAATTTATGAAAATGAATCATATATATAAAATGTCTCAAATTAAGAACTTGTAAGTGGGTTTAATAGCAGAACTGACATAGTTAAAATAAGATTAACAGGGAGTGGAAGTAGCTCAAGCGGTTGAATGCCTGCTTCCCATTTGTGAGGTCCCAGGTTTGATCCCTGGTGCCTCCTAGAAAAAAACAAACAAACAAGGAAAAAAAAAAAAAACCTCTCATTGGGGGTGTGTATAGGTCAGTGGTTGAGCACCTGTTTCCCATGTGTGAGGTCCTAGGTTCAATCCCCGATACCTCCTTTAAAAAAAAAATGTAGATGCAACAATAAGCAAGAGAAGCATCATAGTTAATGTATGTTAACTGTGTAATCCACAATCCTAAAATCTGAGTCAAATAAAGGCTATTTTTAAAAATAAGATTACTGAGTTGAAATAGGTTGGTATAAAAGATCCAAACTGAAAAAAGTATGTGAAAGGATGAAAACTTAGAAAATGAATATTTTGGAAAATTTTGAAATGTTTTAATATAGTACAACTAAGTGCCAAAATATGAAGGAGAAAAGTAATGGGATAGAAACAATATTTGAAAAGATAATGGAAAAGAATTTCTAAAACTAATAAAAGATCTCTTGGCATATAATTATGAAACTCTATAAACTATAGGTAGGATAAATGGAAGGAAAGCAATACCAAAGCAATTCATTGTCAAACACTGAAAATGAAGGGCAAGGAGACAACACCTAAAAGCAATCAAAGAGCTTCAAAGAAGTATTAGTAGACTAAAAGTTTTAATGGAAGCATGTGATCAGGGAGACCTGGTAAAGCCATATTATTTTCTTTAACAAGCCATCCTCCAGTAAAAAACAGAGAGAAGGGTTGTAGGTCTGCTACTCATACTTTCGTTTACAATCCACCCTCTGACTTTGGTTAATATTTCATTGATACTTCTCAAGTATCTTTGTATAATCTATTTTACAGCAATTTATGCAACACTTTATAAAATGTGCAACCCTACTAACACCCAAAGGACCACAAGAATTCGAACCACAGATAGGTAATGGAAAATCACTCTACAAGGCATGTTAATTGTGGCCATACCATTCACAAGACTTTTCATTTCTCTTTCCTATTTATCTATTCTTTTGCTTTCATCATCCATAACATGGGTTTATAGAGACCTTTGAGATATTGTGTAAATTGTTCAGATATAATTCACTGCTTTTCCTGGTCAATCTCTTCCCACAAGTATTACTCAATAAAAGTTTTCAAACTAGATTCCCCATATATTTTTCTGATTCTGGCAGTTATTGTCTTGCATAAGTCAAATTCTCATTTTATTCACTCGATAAGTTTACAAAACCTTGCTCGCACCAGGTAGCTTTGGCGAAGCTATTCAAGTAATGTCTAACAGGGCTAAAATTACACTCTTATCCAATAGAAAATATATTTTCCACCTATCATATATTTCCATGGATTGTAGTAGGAAATAAAAAACATTGATTTGTAAAATCTTAATTCCATCAGGTTTTTGGATGTAATTATATTCCAAATGCCAAAGTAGATTAAGGACATATATCTACTATGGTATATCTGAACAATTTACACAATGTCTCAAATATGTTCCACTTTAAATCACCATCCTTTTAATTAGATTTGAGTTACACTAAACTACATAGAATAAATTTGCCTTTAACTTTAAAACTTAGGAATGGGACTCCAAAAGCTTTCTCCTCCACTCTTCACTTCCACATGATTCCTACCTCCAACCCCCAAATTTTGATAACATGCTATCAACTCCTTGTTGGAAATCCTAACAATTTTCTCCTTATTCAGCCCACTTTAAAGGCCATCAGAATAATTCCATCTTGTTGAGCCTTTTATGAGTTCTTCCCCACCCCAGCCTTTCATCTCTCCCTTTTATGCTTCCAGTCTTTTGGAATGGTGCAAGTTTTTTCCAAAATGAAGCCCCATATATAGTAACTGAGGCAGCAGGTCACCTGACTATCTTCTGAACATTCTCTTGACTTCCAAAAAATAAGGTTACTTAAGGTTTTATGTATAATCAAGCTGGTTATGCTAGGCTAATAAAGCACTCCCAATTCCTGGGTCTGAAACAATGAAGGCTTATATACTTTCAACCACCTATCTATTAGAGGAAAACTACACTCTGCTTCACACAGACTTCACTCCAGTGCTCAGGCTTTCTCCAGAGCATTGCAGTTCTTAAGGTAGAGGAGGAAAGAATACGAACCACTTACACACTTTGCCCTAGAGTGAAATACATTACTGCTGCCTACATTTGTTTCATTGGCAAAAACGTGAGGTCACCAGAGAGAGGATGTATAATCTTTCTTCAGGAAAGAACTAATTTTTTCTGATCAATTCTACTTACCCACAGCCAAAGAATTTGTCTGGATATAATCTTTAAACCTGAATATTCTATTCTTTTTCTACTGGCTTCTGTATTGTCAATTATTTTGCCCTTCGCTTAATGACTGCTGTGTTAAAGCAATTCAGAAAAATAGACCTTTTGTTGTGGGTTCCTGATATTTTTTTTTAATGACAGTTGAAACTTTATTATAAATTAAAAGAACAAAATCAGTTGAATGCAAAAAACATATTACCTTGTTCAAATTTAAATGAAAAATAAGCACTTGGAAAATTTAACAAGTTAATATCTTAAATACACACTGAATATCAGAGAAAATTAAAACTGGAATACCAGATTATGTATGGGGAATGTTTTAAATGAATTTATAGCAAACTACCTCACTAAAATTTATGGGATTTTACAAAATTTGGATTCATGAACCATTCTTAGATTTACAGCTTTTTTCAATTAAAAATTTTAAAACATAAGATCTAAGAAATTAACTCAAGAATTTATTTCTTTTTAAAGAACATAGAAAACTTATTGAAACCAGGAGAAAGAAATTATTTCTTCAACTTTACTAAAATTATACAAATAAATACTAATTATTGAAACTTGTGGACACATCACAGAACAGCAGAGATTTCAAATGGTTAGCAAATTGACAAAAACAAGATATTACTGCAGGCAGATATTTAACCTCATTTTTTTTCCTTATTGAAACAGAAAGTTTAATACTTTTTTATTTTATTTTATTTTTTTTAGGATACATCGATTTACATAAATATTACACAGAAATTTTAGGAGTACCCATATGTCCCACCTCCCACACCTCCCACAACCTCCCACATATACATCCTTCATCAGTGTGACACATCACCTGTAATAGATATACACATTTTGGGGCTTTGCCACCATGCATAGACCACAGTTCAGATTGTAGACCACCCTCTCTCCCACAGAGTTCTGCATGATACATGATGATATAAAATGGCCTATATCCTCCATTGCAATATCACCCAAGACATTTCCCAAGTCCCAAAAAAGCCCCTGTGTTACAACTGCCCTTCCCTCTCCCTGCCCCCAAAGTGTCCAGTGGTCCCTGGCTCCACATGATTTTGTAATTTCTTCCATTGCATAAATCACAACAAGTCTATAACAGGACACCAACAAGTACACTCTAGTCCATAGCTCTTCCCCCAATCCCGAGGAGTCTAGGATGGTGATGTCCCCTCCACCACCAAGTGAGAGGGTCTTATATCCCGTGGATATGATGGAAGAGATTACCCTGCCTGCAGCTGCAGGCTCTCTCCATTCCCCAGGATAGCCATCGTCCATCATCAACTCCAAACTAGGTGTCCTGGGTGAGTCCATTGAGTTGTAGCATAGGAGTTACAGTTCCACAGAGTCTCTGATCTTGTTTACTGGAGAACACAAAACAAAAACCTATCTAAAATATTTTTTACAAATAAAACAGCATCTTCCACTTATACATAAGTAGCCAGAACTAGGAGATACAAATTTATGCATAGCTACAAAATAAGCAAGAAAATCTGATTTTGAGCTAAGTCCAATGTCATCCAGACCACAATTAAACTTTTTCTGTTAGTAAGTAAGGAGAGAATGAATGTTGGGTAGTCAACAGCTAGACTCAGCCACAGTGATCATAATTCTTTGCCAAGAAAACAAAAATGAATGCAAATCTATGCAGTGATTATATGGTTTGAACATCACAGAGTAGGCATGATAATTATAACAGGTATCATATGGGTACTTCTCTGTGTTAGAATATCAACTCCATTATCTCATCTAATTTTACGATAAACTTGCAAGCTCATCTTTTTTGGGGAAACTGAAGATCCCTTAGCTGGCAAATAGCAGAACAAAAGATCTAATCCATCTAACACCACAGTCCATTCTTTCCACTAAACAACAGTCCCTCTCTCTAAATCTTGTGGCTGAAGAAAGAAAAGTTTATCAATAATTATGCTAAAAATGAGATGATCTTTATGAGCAAATAATCTCCATAAAGCTCTTCCAATAAGTGAATCAAAATTATAGCATAATTGTACTTCAAGCACTTGTCAGGGAACTCAACCATAATGTAATTTTTATTCAGCATTAACTAAAAGCTCACTTGAGATATATTTGAGGAAAAGAACCTAAGGGACATGTTAACTACCAATTTATTTGGACTCTTTATGTTTTATTCCCACATTAAGATAGATCATCAGAAAGTAAAATAACTAGTGCATATTATCTTAGCTTCCTGCAGTAAGGTCGTCTCATTTGTAACTCAAAGCCTTCACTAAATTCCAACTTAGTTCTAAGAAAAGTTCTAAGAAAAGTCCTATGATGAATAGCTCTGTATCTTAAAAGAATTTATGAAGAAATATAGAGAACATTTTGTTACTCAGGACCCCCTTCATAAAGATTCATGTAATAAAAACATAAAATAGTGTTCCAGAGGCAGAAAAGGTTCAGCTGTATCTTTTTAGACAAAATCATGCAACTATGAGCTAAACATAATATCCAACTCCTGTAGCTAATTAGATGGATATTGATGGATCTGTTGTCAACTTCTAATATGTTAATTTTTTTACCATGTTGATTATCGTTTTCAATAATAAGAGTATTATAAGTAATTTAAATAGCAAGATATGTACCTTCAGATACATTTTCTTATAATCAAAACAGTCTTAAGAACATAAAATGCTTTGAGAATTACTGCTTTAATCAGTAAATATAGAGGGAGCCTGATTTTATTTAAAAATATTTTTATTGATTCCTTCAAGGATTTTTTTTTAAAAGATTTATTTATTATTTATTACATATCCCCCCCCTTTCTGCTTGCTCTTGCTGTGTGTCCATTCTTCTGTGTTTTTCTATGTCTGCTTCTTATCTCCCCCCGTCCCCGCAGCGACGCGCCGAGTCGGCCCTCCGCGGCGGTGGCTCGTTCCGTTCGAGGGTGGCTCCACTCCGTTCCCACGGGTGGCTCCGCTCCATGTTTTGCGGGCAGCAGTCCTCCATGTTTTTTGCGGGCTGCTCGGCTTCCGCAGTTCGCAGGCGGCAGCTCCGCTTTTCACGGGTGACTTTGCCATGCCCGTGGGGGCTCCACCCTGCCTGTGGTGCCTTTTTGCCTTGCCCACAGCGGCTCTGCCCCACCCACGGTGGCTTGCCTTTCTCAAGGCCGTCTGCCCGCTCAGAGAGGTCCCCGGGAACCGAACCCGGGGACTCCCGTGTGGTACCCCGGCGCGCTCTTTATCCACTGAGCTATCTAGCCGGGCCCTTTCAAGGATTCTTTTTTAAAATAAATCTAGGTTCTCATTTCAGAATAAAAATTGCTTCATTGTATTTGTGATTCTAAAACTATATATTCTATTTTAAAAAAACTAAAAACTAAAAAGAGTAAAAGGGAAAAGCTCTTCTAGAGAGAACCATTGTTAATAATGTGATAAGTAATTCCAATAATTTCATATTGAAAATATATAAATTTGCAGAAACAATTATATTGTACATGGCATTTTATAACTTGTTAGTAATAAAACAGTAACTTAATCAGATGCTCCAAGTGAAATATTCACATCTATGTCATTATTTAAATAGTTGCAGAGTGTATGATATAAAGGAAGCCTAGATTAATCATGACAGGAACAAAGGGCATAAAAAATTAGTGCTCAAATAAATGAACAGTCACATAATATTCCATAATGTGATTTTCATGTTAATATATTTATTCAATCCTTTATTTATGGCCTTTACATTAGTTCCAATCTTCTCTGTAATGAGCATCCATTTTAAATTGTTTTTTTTTTAATATTAACAAATATCTGCCTGGAATTATGTACAAATTTACTACCCCTGGTAACACTATCTGAAAGTTTCCATTCAACTCACCTTCAACAGGTATAGTCACTCTTTTGAATCTCATCTGATATGTAAGTCAAAATAATTTCTCATATTTTTAGGTTTATCATGAAATTGAACAGCTTTTATTTCTTCTTTAGAGATTTACCATTCTTATCAATTTTAATAAAGATATTTGATTATTATTGGTTTTTCAATCTATCAGATCCAGGAAGCTGTCTGTTTTATGTGCAAGCTATTTCCTTTGGAAATCAGGAATATGCTACAAAGTCATTGAAATCCATATTAAAATAACAAGCTTGTATTTTGATAACATCAATAATCTTATTCAAAATTTGATATGAGAAATAAAGGTCCACGAATAGCTGATTTAACCTTAAAAAAGAATAATTTTAAAAATGAGCTTGCCCTACCAGATACTAAGATGCATTATAGAGCTCTAGAAATAAAAACACTGTGATTCTAATGCAAGAACAGACATACAAATTGAAATACATATACATAAATAGGAGCATATTACATGATAAAGGTGAAGTGGGAAGAGAACAGATTGTCTAGTAGATTGACTTTAGAAATGTTGATCACTCTATATAGAAAATAAAATGTAGTTTTGCCTAACATTGCAAATAAAGATAGAAACTGGCTGAATTAAAAATATTAATGTGTGAGTTAAAAATTTAATGCAATTAGAAGACTATTGGGCCCGGCTAGATAGCTCAGTGGATAAAGAGCTCGCCGGTGTACCACATGGGAAGCCCCGGGTTCGGTTCCCGGGGACCTCTCCGAGCGGGCAGACGGCCTTGAGAAAGGCAAGCCGCCGTGGGC